>WNNJ02003773.1:0-176269 GCA_012934845.2 Pomphorhynchus laevis
AGTAAAAACGCTTTCTGCACCTGAGTTTTGTTTAGCATCGTGAGGAATTGCTGGTGTCTTTATAGTTATCACAAAAGCAGTCGAAACGCACCCTAACCACTTCATCCGACTGACGATGACTGCTGGGTGGTTTGGGGCGTCTCGGAGTGATACATTAGACTGATGGAGCTGATGATCGAAGTCCAGTTTTGTAGCAACTCATATGGATTTAAAATCAATAGTAGCCTGTTTAGGCTCCTGGACCACAGTTACAAGCGATTTTTCGCACTACCAATTTATAAAAAAACGTATTCCTTTCGGAATCCTGTGAGAAATTCAGTGCCCTCGTAACCAACGGATACGCATTTGTGCATATAAAGAATAACTAGAAGGTCTACACACGCAACAAGCCAGTAAAAACGCTTTCTGCACCTGAGTTTTGTTTAGCATCGTGAGGAATTGCTGGTGTCTTTATAGTTATCACAAAAGCAGTCGAAACGCACCCTAACCACTTCATCCGACTGACGATGACTGCTGGGTGGTTTGGGGCGTCTCGGAGTGATACATTAGACTGATGGAGCTGATGATCGAAGTCCAGTTTTGTAGCAACTCATATGGATTTAAAATCAATAGTAGCCTGTTTAGGCTCCTGGACCACAGTTACAAGCGATTTTTCGCACTACCAATTTATAAAATATATATATATTAACACATATTTTCTAAAAATACATATTCGAAATAAGTAATCGATAGCCATTTTTATTAATAAATAATTAGATAGTACGAATTGTAGATGGAAAATTAACTCATACAGTTTGTAACAAGATACAAATATTCGTGTGTTTAAAATTATTCACAAAGTAAATTTTTATTTACAAATGAAGCAAAAATGTTTGATAGTTTCTAACCAGGGTCGATGCGATCGAAAATAAAGTTTACAGTAGGCGATTCGTTATAATTTAAGATGCGATATAAACTCACAAATCTATTTATCATAACAATCTATTTATACATCGTGTACTATCGATTTATCTTTCTATACATTGTATACCATCTATTTAACTTTCTATTTGTACATTTTACTATAAATCAATTTTTTTACTATAAATTTTTTTACTATTAATTTTTTTACTATAAATCGCATTGCCGAATTAATAAATATTGAATTATTTAATGTTGAATTTTTTAAATGAGTAATTATTTAATGTTGAATTAATAAATTTTATTAATGAAAAATAAATTTTAATTACGGGTTCTTAACGAATTGCAGCTCATATTAAACAAATAAAACAATACATTTTAACTACTGGATTTCCTGTTGTTAACGTCTTGTAGAACGATCTAAAAAAGCTTTTTTCTTGTTGTATGATCTAAAAACAAAAACTGACATATTTTTTGCTTTATTTTTATAATTTTAGTCATTTGGTTTTTATTTCAGTAGCTACTATTGCTATTTTCGAGAAAAATTATTTATAATTTTTATAATTTATTATTTAGCAACTTGTGGAATCTATATATTCCGCAAAAACATAAATATCCTTTAAATGAGAGTTACACACCACGAAAAATAATATTAATTAATTTATTTTACTTTAAATATACTTTTTCAAGACTAAAAATTCTCCAGTGCGCTCTGATAAAAGTTTATTTAAAAAGTATCGCTGAGTATATGCTCAAATCATAATTTTATTTTATAAAAAATAAACCTTTAATAAAAGTTTTTTTATTTTATGAAAGTTAATAAATAAAAGTTAATAAAAGTTATTTATTTTATTTTACTTTTAAATTAGTTAATAATTAGATTATCATATATTGTAATATAAAATAATATAATATAATATTATATTATATTATATTTATATTATATATTTATAATATATTTATATTTATAGTATTTATTTTACTAATATATCTTTAAATTAATTAAATAAGTTAATAATTAGATTATCTTATATTGTAATAATCATTTTCGATAACGACTTTTAGATTGTGATTTGATGTCTTAAAATAAGGATTTTGAACCTGAAAATTTGAAAATTAAAATTTTTAAAGAGTATAAATTAACAGTTGTATTGTTCTTGCTCTTTATCGTTCTTCTTTAGATTTCACACTGTGCCGCTCATACAGAAATAAAATAAAACCAGAAACATGGACTTCCGGTAGGTGAAGACAATAGACTTTAGTTCCACATTATTGGGTAATCTCACTGAAAAGTTCCGTGAAATACTGACAAGCATCAAAAACATTTGAACATATGTAAATATGGAAATAAATTTAATGACTTTTTTACCGAATCCAAAAAAAAATTATTTTTTCTTCTGTATTAATATCTTTCGGTATAAAAATATGATAGTTAACATTATTTTATAATGAAATATATTAAAGTATAAATACAATAATTATAATTTAATTAAATAACATATAATTATAATTTAATTATTATATGCATTGTAATTGCGGTTAGTCAAAACGGGTTTGTAAAAATTTAGAGAATATTATTAATCCATAGATTATTAATGTACACGTAATATAGATTTAAATACTTTTAAATTGTTTATTTACTTTAAATAAAAAGTACCTACAAAATTTGTTCCAGATTTTTCATTGCATTCTGTCCATTTTAGTAATAATATATTATTTGTTTTAATAACGAGCCCTCTGAAGTCATTGATTTTACATTGTGGAACTAGAAGAAATTTTTTTGTAGATGCAAGCATAAAAATTAATACCGGTCTGTGTGGTTGTAAAGCTTATTATATTGGATGTTAGTCCATATCCGCGACTGTTTCTTCCTTTAATGCTTGCTGAGTAATTTGTAAACGGATGTAGTCCATCCACCTTTGTTTTTAAAATTAAGGAAACAACGTAGTCTATTTATCACAAGGCTATACGAAAACCTTTAAAAATGAATTATGATGTTTATCCACCTATAGTCGATTTATCTATAAAACAGTTGTTATTAATATCAAACATATGCTGCTATTAATAATTTTGCAGTCTTATATCCCATGTCGAGATGCATTTCATTGCCAAGTTGTGTAGATAACTAAAAAATAGATGAAATTTAATCAGTAAGATCGATTTATGCGTGCATTACTGCACATAAATTCGTGATAACTATAGTGCACGGATCTGCACTGAAGATTAATTTGTACATTAATTACTTGATGAAGCTCCTTTAAACAATACATAATTACGTGTACACACATCATCATACAACATTGGCATAATGCGTTCCATCTCCAATTTTGCTAATTCACTCTTTGAAGACTAAATTTGCGTAATAACTAATTCTTATGTAGTCTGCAAACCGTGAAAAGACCAAAACGACTCAAGACAGAGCGACAGCTTTAAGGAATCTCCGTATGGTCTTTCAGCTTCTAGCGCAATGTTACCTAACCCAAGACCACTCATTAAAGTAGGAAGTGCTAGAAATGAGTGTTGCGTTTCTGTGAGTTGATCCACACCCAGAAGTTTGTACACAAACCTTGACAAGTTCGTCTTAACAGAATCATGGAACCAAGCAGATTCGATCGGACATGTGCGAGTAATACGAGTCAATGATTGTCGGGAACGGGAGATTACCGAACAAGCAAACAAAGACTGCAAGCAACAAATTTACAAAACATAAATCAAGTACGAAGAACAATGGTCAACTCACAACTGATCGGAGGAGTTTTTATTGTCGGGTGCCTGTGACTAGGCAGTTGTACGGAGACAGTGAAAGAGGCATCAACATCCGAAGCGGACTAGCCTTCATGTAGGAACGTGGAATGTCATCTCGCTGGCGGGTAAGGAACCAGAATTAGTTGAAGAGATGGCTTGCTTCGGTCTTGAAATAGTCAAAGTGACTTCTCTTCACTATTCTAAAACTGGAACTAAACTTTTGGATCAAGGTTGGACCTTGAACTATTCGGGAGTTACTAATGGAAAGCGACGACAGGCGGTGTAGGGATACTTACAAGTCCCCGATTGTCGTTCGTGGTAGAGAGGTTTAATCCAGTGAATGAAAGGATGGCGTCTCGGAGACTTTTAGTCAAAAAAGGAAAGGGGATAACTGTTGCGTGTGCGTATGCTCCCAACATTATCTTGGAATACGCAGCCTTCGTGGAAGATCTTCAGGCTCTGCTTGATAGTACTCCTGTTGGAGATTACCTTGTTCTATTTGGTGATTTCAATGCTAATGTTGGTAGCGACATTAACAATTGGAAGGGGTTTGGGGAGGAACGGACTATCCAATCTAAATGCGAGTGGTGTTGAATTATTGCACTTTTGTTCGCGTAACAATTCGTGCATAATCAACATTATGTTTGAAGATAAGGAGATCCATAGATGCACATGGCATCAGGATTCTCTCAGTCAAAGATCAATAATCGATTTTGTAATCGTTTCATCTGATCTTCAACGTTATGTTCTGGATACTCGTGTGAAGAGGAGCTGAGCTGTCAACCGATCACTACCTTGTAGTTAGTAAACTTTGATGGCAGGATCGGATGCTAGACAAGCCTGGTAACCCCAAAGGTTGTGTGAGGGCGTGCTGGGTGCGTCTAGCAGATGTTTCTGTGAAAAAACGTTTTTCTGGCTACATCCGGGAGGACTTCTCTTGGTTGCCATAAGAGGTCATGAACACTGATCAGGAATGGAAGATGTTCAGATCTTCGCTTACAAAAGCGACTGTGAAAAATTGTGGCTTGAAGGCATTAGGTGCTTGTCGCTGAGCAAATACTCGATCTGCTTGGTGGACACCAACAGTCAGAGATTTTGTCCAACAGAAGAAGCTGGCTTATAAAGCATCTTTGTCAGATAAATCAGTAAAATCTGTAGAAAAAGTATCGAAAAGCAAAGAGAGCTTCAGCTCGAACAGTTACTGAAGTGAAGAAGGCGGCTTTGAAGAAGTTTGAAGAGCCCTTAGAACTTGATTATAGGTCAGCTTCAAAGATGTTCTGGATGACGATCAGAAACCTTCCTCTCGGAAAGCAGAAATCTCCTCAAACTGTCTATGACAAGTGAGGATATGTGCTGACTGATATCGAGGTCTACTCGAGGTAGACCTCATACCGGTGGAGAGATCAAATCTCGCAACTGGCCGAAGACCGCCTTGGGCTATCTGAAAGAGAACTCTAATCTGTCGCCCATGATCGCGATGTCTGGAGTAATTTGATTCGTGCACTGCCACCACGACCAAATACCCGGACCAGTGGTTGACAAGAAAAATCTTGTATATTATTTGTTTACAAAATATTAAAGGTAACAAAATTTTAAAGTTTTCCATGGTAAAACTTTAATTAGTACAAATTTAGAAGTACTGACTATTAGATATACTAAAAGTACATTAAATATCTTCTGAGATGTTAGATGTACTATATATTTATGCACTAAATGTTTGATATACTGTATCAGTATTGGTTCCTAGTATTGATTTATTTGTGTATAAATTCAAAATTGTTTCAACATAGACAGTTTAGAAAATTGAAAGTGGTTTTTTATTGAACATTTAATTCTTTATATTTCTGTTGAAAGTATTATATAGTTCTATTACCTTTATTAATTCTGATTAATTTTATTATTTATTGTTTAAATTAATATTAATTTAATATATAGTTATTATATGAACGAAGAAGAAAATATCCTTTATTTGATTAAAATTCTATATTTTGATAGCTGTTTCTATCATCATCAGGATTACAAAATAATGTTTCACATTTTGTAATACTGATGATGATAGCAGGAGCTATCGAAATATAGAATTTTAATCAAATAAAGAATATTTTCTTCTTCGTTTCTATAATAACTATATATTTGAAATGGAAGAAGATTGCGGATTTAGTATTTATTATTAATTTAATATTTATAATATAAATAATATGAATATCGATATAACTTCAGAAAATATAATATGCATTTAACCGAATTGTGATAATAATTCGGTTTTGAATTCAATTAAATTTGAAAATTATAAATTATTAAAAAATATAAATTATAATTATTCAATAAATTTAAAAATTAATTGATAAAGAATTATTGTAGCTGGATCAAAGAAAAGAAGGAAAATTTTGTTATATAGAATATAATTATATATGTAATATAAAATATTATATATATTATATATATTATATAATATATTATATAATATAATATATAATAATATACATTATATTTAATTTAATATATAATATATAATATGCAACCATATAAATGTTATTTAATCTTGTTTAAACTTCATAAATGAGTATCAAATAGATCAAATGTAATCTAAATAGATTACAAATCATTTTTTACGTATTGATCAATGTTCTTAGATTTTATGTATGTCATACCGTGTATCGGAAAATTTTTCCGTCAATTGTCAATTCGATATCGCGTTTATTTGTATTTCCAGTTTCAAACACTTGTAAGATGAAATGTTGAACAGGCATTGACCCGCGTGTTTTCCATTGGAACGTAGCCTTGATTGAGAAAACATCAAGAATCTCGAGTAATGGAGTTGAAGGTGTTTCTAAATATGACAACGTTGATTGTAATATTGTTTGAACATAAAAAGCGATTTTGAAAATTTTATCTATTTCAAATGCTACCTCGAATAGGATGGATAGGAAAATGAAGTCAGTAAATAAAAAATTTCTAATGTAAATATAGACGGAGAAAGGTTGCGTGACAGCTTCTAGAAGACTTCTTTTAAACTACGCGTTTTAGCTCTGTTCAACTTAAAACCAATCAAAATATTTGATTGTTATTAACTATCATTTATTTTGACGACCGCGTTATGGAGGCTTATAATTGAGCAATATACCCGATCAATTGCATAATTGAAAGAGTAAATTAACAAAGTTTTCACGCAAATCCATTTCACAAAATGAAAATAGGAATTTCTGATTTGTGAAGTTACTGAAAAGGACCCTCTACTTAATCGAAATTTTACACACAAAATGTCGCTAAACTGGTACTACCTAGAAAAATTTCCACTACCTAATGGAAATGATTAAAGGCAACAGTCGCCCATGTAACTTGTGAAAACTTTATTGGAGAGCAACTTAAAAATTATAATGTTATTGATAAAGAATCATGCACCGTATGTCTCTTTAGTTATGTTATTAACATCTACTGCTTTTACGCTAAACTGCGGCATTAAGTCTATATTCTACGCAGTTAATCATTTACGTTTCTTAGTAGTCCATATATGTTGTCCATCTTTTATATTTACCTTAATTGAGAAGATAATCAATTATCTTTGAATAATAACAAAATTTATGTAATATAACCTACGGACAAATATAATATAATGAAATATTTTTCAAAACAAATTTTTATATTCAAAATTTTATATTTTAAAACAATTTTTATATTCACGGTCAGCCCCGTACACTGGGGCTGATCGGCCCCAGTGTACGGAGTAAGCAGATAATAAGGGTCGAAACGTGAAATGTAGGTCTGGGTCAGCAGCTGATGGGGCCCTTCCAGACTGATTAGTAGCGTCCTGCTGTATCAAAATAGAAACAATACCTGTGAGGATAATATCGTGCCAAAATTCAAAAGAATTTAAGCTCACAAATGCAATCAAGTTAAATAATGAAATATATAAAATAATGTAAATAATATTATATTTGATGAAATATTTAATTAATATGTCCATAAATATGGAAATGCAAAGATTAATAAAATTACGCTTCATATAAATACCTTTTATTTCATAATAGATAAATGTCCTTGTCAATCCATACTTGTTATTAGCAATGCATTCGATATAACCAGGTTGATCAATTTTCACCTTGGCAAACGCGAGAGTGTGATATTGATCTTTTGATATCTGAATCCCTTCTACATATGAATTAATGTTTTTAAATAGAATAATTGAATGTTCAAATAAGCAAAACGGCACAAGAATAAAATTATCACTAAAAACTGAAATATTAAAACTTTTAATGAAAGTTAAATTTTATTAAATTTTTAAACTTTTTTATGAAATAACATGAATTATTATAATTTTTGAATTTTTGTACCTGCTATTACTGTTTTGAGCCCAATAATTAAGTTAAATTTGTATAATATATTGTCTCAGTATACTAAGATAATATAATACTAAGATATTTTACAATAACATATGTAAATTATGATAAAAATATTTCAATATTCAATCGAAAATTTATCTGATGAATAAGTTAATGCAGAATTTTTCTTTCGACAAAGCAAATTGAACCACAAATTTTAAAGAGCTACTGCTTACATCTTCATGTGATAGTTTTATGTCCAAAAATATCACTTGAGAAACCATAAGTAGCCGTTAAAAATGTGTGATTGAAATTATTTTAAGGAACAAAACACCTGCTTACTATTAAAGTATTCTAAATTTTTAAGATTTTTTGAATATTAAAAAATAGTTGAAAAATTAGTTCATTATTTGAGAAATTTTCAAATGAACAGCTTTTGAAAAAATAAAAATTATTACTAAAATATAACAATTTGTTAATAAAATGAATATTTTAATCTCCATATTTTCATATAGAGATTAAATAATTCTATTTCATATAATTTGCTTTGTCAATTTAACTTATTCTTCAGATAAATTTTCGATTGAATATTGAAATATTTAGTTATACATCAAACTAAGAATATTCATGTCATCCAGATTTCAACAGCTCTCTGCTCACATCTTCATAATTATATAATGTTTAAACAGAACCTGAAATTTGTCAAGATATGTCTATTATATAATACAACATTTTACCCACATTAGAGAGATGCAATTATAATAATTTGAAAATTTAAAAGGTTTTTAAATATGAGCGATCAAACTAATTATACTTTTCTGGACTTTCAAAATGCTTAGGATGAAATTCATATAAAATGAATTTTAATTTATGTGATTTTAAACAAAATCACAACTATATTTATCAAAACTAAAATTAAGGACTTAAATTACCTCTGATTTCACACAATAACGAAAAATAGTCTGCCACTAGTTTAGTGTACAAAAATATCTTAGACAAAATATAGTTTACTATCTTCATGGATATAAAATATTTTATCTTCAATAATTATTTTCACGCATCTTCATAAATTCCTTTCATAGGAATTTAGAAATAGAGTTGTCTTATGTAAAGTTATGAAAGTTAAGAAATAAGTTAATAAACTTATGCGGGATTTCATCTGTAAACAAATTTTAAGTAAATAATCAATTAAATTAAGAAAAAATAAAGTTAAATATATTAATAAAGAAAAAAGTGTCATCTACTTGACCTCTGATATGCGCTACTAAAAGGTTGGAGTTATTCTGACAAGGACATTTACAATAACAAGATCAATTATCAATCGGCTTGTCAAAAAAGCAAATGCACGCACATGCGTAAAGCATGTAATTGCTTTAGCCGAATGAGGATTTATGAAATTTGAGATAAATGCCAAACGAAAATAAACATAACGGAAACATTTTATTAGCTTATGAGAAGAAATATGTTTTGTAAATTACGAAATTATATTTCAAATAAATTTATATTTTCAAATAAATTTAGTCATTTAACATTTCGTTTTTAGTTTTAAAAATAATTTAACTTTATTAAAGTTGAATATAAATTATATTTGTCAATTTCAATCTTTAAAATTGACAGAATAAATTGCGCTCAAATGAAGGAATTCTCGGTGTTTTTAATTACAAACACAAAACAGTACATAAAGAGTAACGGAATTTCATCTGTAAACAATTTACAATGATGATTAATCCTTATTGTTGTTATAAATTCATATTCAAGTGTTTTAATTTCAGATTAAAATTCGATTTTTAGAAATCCCGTATTCTGCTATTACCAAAATTAATGACAAATTAATTTGTCTCTTTAAATGTTATTATTAAATTTGTGTAATAAATAATACACTATAGAATAATTCACATATGAGATATGTGATCATATGATATAATATTATATGATAATATTATATCATATTATATTTTAATATAATATTATATAATATTCACATAATATTGTGATATTATGATATTATATATTATTAATATATAATATTATATAATATTATAATATTATATAATATTATATAATATTCACATATTCACATACGAAATACAATTTGTAATTTTACAAATTTTAAAGGTAGTATTTAAAAATTTATATTTTCGAATTTAAATTTTTAAAGTCATATTCTCTTATATGAAACAATAAATGCCAAAAACGCCAAATCTATACTAAAATACACCTCGCATCCAGACTGTTTTTGGTGGCGGAGCTCCGTTGGAGTAGCATTTTAAAATGACGACCTCACCAAATTCAACGATTTCTGTTGTGTTATAAGGTGGGAAAAGTATCCGAGGTGGTATCTGTCGTTCTGAAGGTTGAAATTTTAACTGTAAGAGTTCACGATTGAGTTGTGTAATACCTCTTACGATAACGTTTGTTCTTGATGAAAATTCCGTGCCATATTGGTTGCTGGCAGAACAGAAGTATTGTCCATTGTCGTCTTCTTTTGCATTTGATACACGAAGAATGCCTAAGAATTTATTTTAAAAATTAAGGACTTTAAATCGTTGTATTTGATACAAACACAGAAAAGCTCTTCATCGTACATCAAACATCGTACTTTCAGAATTTTAATTCGATTACAATTTCCAATAAACTAGACTGTTCAAAATGCTTTTATCCCAATTTTGATCAATTAAATTCTTAATTAAAAGCTTAATTAAATGCTTCAACGTTTTATTCATGTTAATCTAATTTAGTTCTAATCTAATTAATTAGTTAATCTAATTTAGTTCTAATCTAATTAGAATTAATCTAATTCTAAGTAATTAATCTAATTAGATTAATTACTTAATCTAATTTAGATATTAAATATAATTTAATATCTAAATTATATTTAATGATAATTTACTAAATCGGATAATCCATACTTGGGGTTTTTTTAGCTCCGATGCTGGTATTGATTTCAAAAATTGTAGAAGTTATTGAAGGCTTCTATAAAAGTATTTGAATTGCATGATGAGCCGCATTTTGAGGAATCGGTTTAAGAATTGTGATTGGATTAAACAAAATATTTCCAACATAAAGATATCTGATTTATAAGTTTTGAAGATATCTGATTTATAAGTTTTGAAGTTCAGTAACGAAATTATGAAATTTTGAATGAAAATATATTTCCATTGTCACAACAGTGAAAATACCATCGAACAACCAACTGATTGCGGGCATATGTTTGTTAATGGTGATTACAAGCTTATCTAACTTAATAAATTTACTCCCCAATAAATTAATTATTCTCCGGTCAATTAATTAATTGGTTATCGGGAAACTATCCTCAGATAATCAAATAATAATTTAAATTTTCGTCAACACATTGATCTCTTCAGTCAAAAAGTTTCTATTAATTAGTAGTACTCAAAATCATTCCTAATATCGATAATTTCTCTTTAAATACGAAACTGTAATTAATAATTATAAAATTTAATAATTTAAAAAATTTATTTATTCTCTTATTAAAATTCTATAACTGTAACTTACTAGAATATATAGATTTGTATACAGACCATTGCTCGTTGATAGTGAATCGATTATTTTTATTAAGCGATAAATTGTATAACATATTTCCTTGTTTTAGGTGCCACCATCTTATAGCCGGGTATTTTTCGCTCGTGACATTGCAGAACAAATGCACACTAGATCCTTTCTCAACTACAATATTCGGATTAATCTCTATTTTCGGTATTCTGTGATACCCTAAATATGAAGAATGACATATTTTGTAAAAATAAGAGAATGCTAAATCCAAAGTCATCAATAAATTTAAGTATATCAATAAAGATTGGATATTCACAACATTTACATTAAATCAACATTGCTTTAATATGCAAATTTAAAATATTAACATTACTTATATAAATTAACATTAATTTAATTTTTTAATTTGAAGAATATTTGGTTTAAATGCAAAACTTTATTAAAATTTCGGCATTGATAGAGTACATCACTGCCAATGATTGTAGTTGTATTCGATCTATTTATTTTTCCGAGATAAATTCCAATATGTTTGTCTGAAAACGCTTTTGCTAACTGTGTTTGCAGTGAATGTAGTGTCTAATAATTTTATATTGACTACTCCACAACAAGTTACTGCACTTATCATTTGTTAAATAAAAATAATTATAAACTAGCAGATGTTAATTCGGTCATTACGTAAATTCTGAATTCAAATTTCGTGAAACAGTTTTGCTGCAAGCTCAATTTCCGCACAGAATTGTCGTAAATCGACAATTCTGTACATAATTGTCGTAAAAATAAACGTTCAATTTTGTCATTGGGTTATTTATTTGAATTGAAATTAATTGGCAATAAATTCAAATCAATCAAACTATTCACTATTGACAGCAAGGTAATAATTGTCTTCAGATTTTAGATATTTAATTAAACATTGAATTGGTACCGCCAAATTACAAGTAATTCGTACGTATGTTTTCACAAACCAATTTGTATAAACTGAAATCAAAATATTTAATTCTGATGTGTTAGAAACATCAGAAAGAGATGTTTGAGATTGCAATATCTCCCAATATCAAATAGTTTTAAAAAATATTATGAAAAAGTCGTCATTGTAAGTACGTGATTTTTTAAGAAAAATAAAATAAATTATAAAATAAATAATAATAATTTATTATAGATTTAAATTTAAATTATAATAATTAATTATAAAATATATGTTATAAATTTAGTAATTATTATTGATCACAACGGTCTATACAGACAATTATAAATGAGTTTTAAATAAAAAAAATAAAAACTTTTTAAATAGGTAAAATAAAAACTAATATGTACTTAACAAGCTGAAACTTAGCTTGATTTTTAATATTTTAGTTTTGATTTCTAAAAATATTGATAAATTTCGTTAACTAACCTTGGCTCGCATTTACGATTTGTATTTCAAGTATTTGTTCCTCTATTAAATAGTTATTGGCAAATGCTCGACACGAGACTTCAAATTTTATTGGCATAGAAAATAGTAATTCAATGCATATTTGCTCTTTGTTTTGGCTTTTCAAGTTTGTCATTTTTACTCTATCCATTAAGCTATTTTCTCTCTTCCACCATACAAGTTTTGCATGCAAATCGTTTTCTGTTTTACAACATGCATGAACAATTGTTCCATCTTTTAATTTAATTGGAGTTATCAGTGCCGACGGTTCAATTACTATGCTAGCTGAATTAAATTAATCATAAACAATCGGAACATAACTTTAGCAAACCTTTTATTGTAAGTAGATGGTTAAGCAAGCAAACCAGGACAGATAACCTTAACAAATTGTGGTAATATTTAGAATAAAAATGAATATTATAATATATTATTATATTATATATTATATTATTATATTATATTGTAAATTTTAATTCATGTCATCCTTTATATTAGTTAATGATAGTTTTATAGACATGATATGAAATTTTTTTCTTTATTATTGCATGGTTTTAACATGTCCTTTTCAAGCAAATAATAAAATAATCTACGTTTAAAAAGTGTCGAGAGAAAGATCACTACTGTAATCGACCTACGCTAATTTGTTCTTCATACGATGACGTAAATTCTGAACAACAAAGGGTCATCAATGTACTTGTTTCAAGTGGCTTTCCTAAATGGGTAAAATTAGAAGATCATTTGACTAGCAAGTGTGAGAAGAAGCGGAAGTAGACTGGAGGTCACAGTGTAACAAAAAGGTTCGACCCGTTTTGCCGGCATTACTTATACTACCGATGCGGTTTCAAACTGTCTTCACTGTTGTCTCTCTTCATCTACAGCTCAAGTTAATATGCGCATATTTCTGGTTTGTGTAAACGAATGCTCAATTCGGATAATTATACCGTTCACAGAATCAATTGTAGAGTTTGAGAACAGTCATACCTAGTCAGACGTCGCAAAACCTTTGTATGCATATAAAACAACATAAATATTGTCTAATAAGAGGAGACACGAATTCAGCTATATGTAATCATGTTATGGATACTGATCACGATATTAATTGTCTGTTATTTATTAGTCAATTCATAAAAATGACGTTTATTTTAAATTTTATTTTTTATTTTTATTTTTTAACTTGATTTAAATTATAGAAAATCTAAAAACAATTATTAATTTTATTATTTAATTATTAAATTTTGATTTAGCATTATTATGTTTTGTTTATTTTATAATTAGAAACCAATACGTAGACTCAGTTAGCTGATTTAATGTAGAAAATATTTGTTATAACAATGACTTATTTCGGAGACTCAATTTTGTAAACTAATTTCGATAACTTTTAATCTTTCCGCAATTATTAGTAGTCGATAAAATAATTAGATTGTAATCAGATTTATATATGTTATTTATTATAACTAAATAATAAGTTCTTCTGATTGTGGCACGACATTATCCTCACATGTATTGATCTTATTTTTAATACAGCAGGACGTTACTAATCAGTCTGGGTGGGTCTCATCAGCTGCTGACCCAGACCTACATTTCACGTTTCAACCCTTATTTTCTGCTTTCTCCGTACACTGGTGCTGATCGGATTCAAACTCAGGACGTCTGTATCGCGATTCAACGCTACATCCACTCAGCTGGCTCCTGCTGTATCAAGAATAGCGTCCTGTTGTATCAAGAATAGGAACAATACCTGTGAGGATAATGTCGTGCCACAATCAGAAGAATTTCAGCTCATAGATGTACTCAAGTTAAATTCAAACATTCATTGCGAGTGGCAGCATGAAAAATCAGTGATCCGGCTAGCGGATCACACAACTAGGTAGGTTTCTAATAGATCGTTAGAATACGATCCCCTACCAAAAGCAATATACAGAAATGCATATCTACACCACTGGAGCAACCATTCTATTGGATATGGCATTGAATCACGATAAAGACGTTTAGAGTTCTAATATATTATATTAGTTTATTCTTCTGATTGTGGCACGACATTATCCTCACAGGTATTGTTCCTATTCTTGATACAGCAGGACGCTACTAAAAACATTCATTGCAAGTGGCAGCATGAAAAATTAGTGATACGGCTAGTGGATCACACAACTAGGTAGGTTTCTAATAGATCGTTAGAATATGACCCCCTACCAAAAGTAATATACAGAAATGTATATATGTACCATTGAAGCCGCCAATCTAGTGGATGTAACGTCAAATCGCGATACAGACGTCCTAGTTCGAATCCGGTCAGCATCAGTCTACGGAGAAAGCAGATAATAAGGGTCGAAACGTGAAATGTAGATCTCGGTCAGCAGCTAATGAGACCCACCCAGACTGATTAGCAGCGTCATGCTGTATCAAAAATAAGATCAATACCTGTGAGGATGATGTCGTGCCACAATCAGAAGAATTTCAGCTCACAGATGTAATCAAGTTAAATTAAATAATAAGTTTAACTGAACTTATTAGTAGTTAATTAGTAGTTTAGCAGTTTTAATTTTTATAGCTTTAAGTTTAGTTTTTTTATTTTAATTATTTATTATAAAATATATATAATTAAATAACTGTTTCAGTGAAACTAATTTTGATGTATTATATACAATTGTTAAATTACTTATTTTCGCAAAGAATATTTTAACAAATAAGTTTTATATTTCTGTTTTCTTTGTCTTCATTTGTTTCCGCGCTTATTCCAAGTTTTTTTTTAACTTATTATATTACGTTGGATTTTGAGAACGTAATATTTTGAACGATATTATTGATTGTTGATTGTTTCGTTAAAATTAATGAACAGTGTTTATCAAAACGTTTGCACACTTGAATAATATCAAGTATATATAGATGCACGCCTGTTTAGTTACGCATATGAAACATGCCGTGTAACTTCTAAACTAATTCAATACTTTAAAATATTCGTATTTTAAAACTTAATATGTTTAGATAACTCAGCCATAATTGTTCTTCAAAAATATTTTATTCAAAATTATTTTTTCACAATAGTCTGACAAAATGTGTTTTGTCTAAACAACAAATTATCGAATTAATTTTGGAACATATTATCTAGAATCACTTTAACTTAAATAATAATACCTTATATTATTTTTCAAATTGCTCACCTAACGTTTAAGTGAAAACGACGGTGTAATTAGGACGCGATAGTGAGAAGAGAATCAAAATTGCTATAAAATTGTCTTAAAATCCGAACTGAAAATAATTTCTATTCATTTTTGTGAATTGGAATAAATTCGCATGCTTACAAAAGTAACATCAAATTATATTTATGTATTTATCGTATTTAAAAGTATTTATTTTTCAATACTAATATCAAAACGTATTGTGAACTTTAATGTCTGTTTAATTCATTCTGTCCAACACAATTATTTAGTAGTCACAATGTAACTACTAAATAGTTTACTATGTATTGTGATAAGTGATCAAATAATATTATGCAAGAAACTGTCGTTGCATATAAAAATATTCTTTAAAGCTTTTCAATGTCGTCAAGATGTCATCTTAGTAATTATGTTGTCAACGAAATATACAATTTATTTTGAATACTTACAATCAACTCTTTCCATTTTAGTAATTCAATAATCTTGAACTATTTCTTTAATGTTGATTTTAAAAAATAATATTCCTAAAATAATTTCTAAAATTTCAGACATTGAACTTACATGTCAATATACAAATCGTCTTCTAAATTAAATGCCGAATCACTAATAACTCCATAAAGCTGTTTTATACAAGGAAGGAAAATGTACCAGCAAATTCAAAACAGAAATAATCTGATTATATAATCTCAATTTTGTTTGGTGATTCTCCTTCCAACAATTCACCAGCTACCTTTTAATAGATTGATAGAGTTTGATATGGTAAACGAAAAATAATAGCCTAAAATGTTATCATTAAAAATA
The DNA here is from genome assembly GCA_012934845.2 of Pomphorhynchus laevis. Classification (NCBI taxonomy): domain Eukaryota; kingdom Metazoa; phylum Acanthocephala; class Palaeacanthocephala; order Echinorhynchida; family Pomphorhynchidae; genus Pomphorhynchus; species Pomphorhynchus laevis. The sequence continues at coordinate 16,842 of WNNJ02003773.1, forward strand.
CTTAAAATTTGCCCGATTAATACAATTTTAAAACAAATTACGCAGAACAAATAGCGATAAATAGCATATTCGTAATGCTCTTATGCATTCGTAATGCAAATTTGGAAAATACTGCCGGATAATCTTCAGAAGCTCTAGGCAGACGAAAACCTAATGGACCGCTTAACTCGATATCTTAAACCTAGTTATCCAGCATGAAATAAAACAACTTTGATAATATTAGTCTTCATTGTATATCAAATAGCGGCTTCTCCATTTTAATGTTTCAATTTGATATTTTTGTCAAAATATTAGCTAACAAATCAATTTAAAAAGATAGATGTGACCATGTACATTGTAATCTGATGCAGTCAGCGTTTCGTCTAGTATACAAATTGTATCCTAAATGACATAGACAATTGCAAATACTTTGAGTAAAGATTTGTGTACATTTCTTTACATTCAATCATTATTTCAAAATAAAATTTTTCGTTATCAATCAATGTCTTCACCGAGATGCTGTACTCGAAACACCGATAATCATGCATTGAAGTTCAAAATGCTAAATAGTATATATTGTAGTTTTGGTTAACAGTTTTGTCGGCAATACTTAAAAGTCAAACTATTTCACGGGAAATATTATTTATTGTCAGTTCGTAAATATAAATATATTTACGAATATATTTATTTATATTTAATATAAATATATTTATCTAATATAAATATTTGCTTTTAAGCCGAATTTTTTCAATACAATTGATTATTTAGGTAAAACTTTTTTATAAAAACTTGTAATCGTTTTAGCTTAAGTGAAAATTCATCCTCACATAACTTGCAAAATCTAAAAATATCTAAATTTACGTTTATGTAAATAAACAGATTATGTAAATATTCTATTATTTAAATATTATGATAATAATATTTAATTTATAAATTAAATATTAATTTTTTATAATCTATAGATTATGCTGATAATATATTATAAATTAATATGTTTTTATTATTAATCTATAATAAACATTTATTATGTAAATAATAAATAATATTTATTGAATATTAATATATTAACTATTAATATTTAGATTATATTTTTAAATATTAATATTATTAAATAGTAGTAATCATATAAGCCCGACGCGAACGAATGACAAATGCCGTTTCTTCATCACTATGACTCATCAGTGCCAGTTCCCTCCCATTGCTAAATGCAGAGGAGGACTAGTAGACGGCAATCAACAAATGAATCAAACGCATGATGCACTATAAAATCTCCAGTAACATCATCTAGAATGCTGAATTAGCACTACAGCTTCACCAGTGGTAGGGAACTCGCACTGATGAGTCATAGTGATGACGAAACAGCATTCGTCATTCTTTCGTGTCGGGCTTATATGTGATTACAAAAAATTCACGCGGAATGATATCATCATTTGAGATATTAAATATTAATAATTTGGAATATTAAATTTAACATTATATCCATATATCTTTTGCAACTGAAGAAAGATTATCTAACAGCAATCATTGCAGAAAATAATAATAATTAATTAAAAATTTGAAATAATTATTTCAAATATTTTTATTTCAAATAATAATAAATTTGAAATAAAAAGAAAATTGCAGAAATATAATAAATTAAAGCTATGGAATTACCGTTGACAAATTCTTAAATACAAATGAATGAATTGCAATCTTTCAAATTTTGACTTAAAAATATTAGTTGTGTTCCTTATTTTTGTTACAAAAATACAAAATATTTGTATTCAGCTGACTGCATTGAATTGACGGATCTACATTAAAGTAATTACAGCTTAGCAGCTACATTGAAATGAATATTTATTTGAATTGAACGACTTGAGCACTTTTGTTGATGTTAACCAATGCAGCTTTTTAATAAGTTAATAACAAATGTATCAAATTGTAAATCTTACGATAATTAACTTAATAAACAGAAAAGCACAAAATACCAGATCGTGCGAATATTTACAAATTTGTAAGTTATAGCAGATTTATTTGAAAATAGCAGTGCGAGTTATAAATTAATCTATTTTATCGAAAATATTAATTTTCCAAGTTGCGACTCTCCTACTTTTGAAGAAATGTACAAATAAAACATGAAATGCGTAGAAACCCTCAATGTACTTCATACAAACATGAAGTACATCTTATCCTGTCGAAGATATGTACGTCTGTTAATTCTAATTTTACATTTAAATTAGATATTTCACATCAGATAAACATATTATTTAAATTTTACTAGATTTCATACTGTAATTTTTTATTAGAAAATCGTTAAAAAATCTTGAGCTTTAGCATCGATCATAATTCCTAGTTTATTGCTAAAGGCGTATATTTCGGAGTAGTTAAAACTTGGCAAAATCAATATGTTGAAACAACAGTGATAGACAACAAGTACAGCAAAATGTGGACGTCGTAATTTGTCTTTTAGTTTTCCTTACTGTATCCTCAAATATGAATTAACATTTGTTCATAAAATTGTTCTGAACTGACGTTTGACTTTAGAAAAATATTATGTAAACATTTTGATTTTGGGTAATGAATAACGCACATCTTATGCATCATTATGTATTCGTTGCTAATTAGTTAATTATCAAAAATTAGCTGATGATCAGTTAATGTTCAAAAATTGCATTTTGTCAAGTAACATTTTATGCTTAGGTTATCAACTTTAGTATTTTCGTTGTAAAACAATTTGCAGTTCAAACAAAATGATCAGTGATTCTAATCTCTTTACTAAATTATTACTAATTAGCTGGGATTGATTAACTCATGAGACTTGAAAAATAATTACAAAATCAGAAGAACTTTATAATTTTAACGATAGCTGATGCGATCAATAGAATGCATGCTTATTATTTACATCTGTAAAATGAATTTAAATCGTTACGACAAATGAATTATCGCGTTTATTAAGGCATTTGCCTTTTTAGAATAAAAATATATATATAATTTAAACATAATTTACTTAATTTAAATATAATACGCAAATTAAATTTATTGTGAGCGTTCCGAACGCGTATTTGTTCTTTCATGATAAATAACTGATTTTGATTCGTTTTAAGTAAAGATTCGGAGGAGAACAATTAAAACATTTTAATTTAAATTCGATTGTAAATTATTATTGTAATTAAATTAATTAAATTCGTTTGTAAATATTCGTTTGATTATATGCTATGCAGGTCAGTTAAAATAGAATAAAAGCCGAGCGTTTTTTTTCGAAGGCTAGGCTATACGGCATACTTTGATACTTACTACTAGTATTTGAGAAAAATAACGTTGTATATACATGATTCAGTTCACTGCTAGTTAGGGCTTTATTTGTTAATCCACTTTCGGTTTGTCGGAAGATTATATTTTGCTTTACTGTTATTACAAAGATTTCTTTCAGATTTATTAATTCCAAAAAGAATAATTTCGTTATTCTTTTTTCATTTATTCATGTTCATTCATATTATAAGTACATTTTAAAAAGTATTTTAATCAAAACTTATTGTTTCTGTAAAGTTAATGCAGTCTTACAGCTCAATATTTAAGGCATAAAGTACAGCTCAATATTTGGTGCATTAAGTGAACGCCTTGGTCACAAACGACTGTAACTAAGTTACAGTTTGTGCTTTAATTCCGATTTTCGCAAATTGAGTTTTAATTTTGATTTTCGCAAATTGAATTAATCCTAGTTTTGAGTATTTGTGAGTTTTAAATTTGAATAATTTTTATATACGAGTTTTAGAATTATAGATTCTAAAATCTATAATTATAGTGAAAATAGTATATAGCGAAATATATATAGTGAAAATAGTATCGTCTACCAAATACTTTATTTGTGCCGAATATTGGTATCAATTAATATTTATATATTTTCGAATATTTTAACACTTTAACAAGAAATTAACATAAAATATTTTATTCGATAACAATATTTAAATCGAATTTATTAGACAGCGCACTTTTACTCATCTTGGCCCGAAGCAAAGGTCAAAACATTTTAATTATTTATTTACTTTGATTAATTATTTACCTTTAATTTTATGCAGATGATGAATAATTATATATTTTTTAAATAGTTGATTAAGATTTATTATTAATAAAACTTATGGTCATTTTTGACTGCAGAGCAATACACTAATTCATTCCATTGTTTTTCGAATAATTAAAAAATAATTAAAAAAATAATTAATTAAAAATAATTATTTTTATTTTTTTTATTGATTTAACTAAAATAAAAATTTTAAATAGTTGATTATGATCTATTATTGATAAAGAATTATTGGAGCTGGATCAAAGAAAAGAGGAAAATTTTATTTGATATTTCATTAACTTCTGTTAGCATCTTCGGAAAATTACATAATCAGAGTAATTTTCTGTAGATCAATAACTATAACTTTAGTTAAAGTAATAATCAATAACTTCAGATTATAAATAGTTGATAATGATCCATTATTGATGAAGAATTATTAGAGCTGGATAAAAGGGGGTACATTTTATTTGATATTTCGCTAACATTCTGTTAGTAATTTCAGAAAATACTACACCCTACTTTTAGTAGGGGGTAGTATTCTAAAGATCTATTAGAAATTTAAAATAGTTGATAATGATCCATTATTGATGAAGAATTATTAAAGCTTGTTTATAGAAAAAGGAAAATTTTGATATTTTGCTAACCTCTGCTAGCATCTTCAGAAAATTACCTTAAGTAATTTTCTGAAGATGCTAACAGATATTAGCGAAATATTGATAAAAAAATTCTTGTTTTCTTTGATCCAGCTCCAATAATTATTTATCAATAATAAATCATTATCAACTATTTTAAATTTCTAACAGCGCTTTCAGTGTTGTTTTAAAACATTGTTGCTTCAGTGTTTAACAACACTGAAAACAGCTGTTTATCGCTAATATCAGCAGCACCTGTTCAAAGAAAATGGCGGCGATCGTTTTACATATTTTATAAAAGCATTCTGAAGGTAATTTTCTGAAGATGCTAACAGAAGTTAGCGAAATATCAAAAAATTTCCTATTTTCTTTGATTCAGTTCCAATAATTCTTTAATTATCTTTTTAGTGATTCAGCATTGTTATTTATAATTATTTTGTAATGATTCAACATTAAGCTTTTATAATCAGAACAATAGTGCTTATGAACGAAGAATAACATGCTATCCGTCACAAACAGTTGACGTAATAGCAATGGACATTTTGATCTATAGGTGGATGCTAAACTCTTTCCGTGAGCGTTTAAACCATATATTACCACTTTTATCCAGGTTGATCTATACTTTAACACACTTATCAATTTATTTGCTTCAAATCATGCATGTATCTAATGACCTCGCTGCTATGTTGGGTAGAGGAGTTAGGGGCCGAAACCTGATAGCATAGCAATTCCTCCTGATGACCTCTAATTCTTATTCTGATACAACGTCTGTTATTTATTAGTCAATTCATAAAAATGACGTTTATTTTAAATTTAAATTTTTTATTTTAACTTGATTTAAATTATAGAAAATCTAAAAACAATTATTTATTTTATTATTAAATTATTAAATTTTGATTTAGCATTATTATGTTTTGTTTATTTTATAATTATATTAAATACGTAGACTCAGCTGATTTGATTTCTAAAGTCTGTACAGAGCTGATTTTAATTAACATGAAAATTTATGATTTTCTAAATTATAAATAAGTCGAATGTATAAATTAGTCAAATATGTATCTTTCTTCAAATCTTAAATTATAGAAATAGAGAATATGCTTGATAGAAACATATACTTGATAAACAAAAATTTATCTTTGAAAATATTGGCATTCAAAATAATGTCGGATATAAGACCTAAATTTTAACAATACATTAAATAATTTCCTAGAAATTCGACTTTGATTGAACTTACCAAGATTAATTAAACTGAAAGACGAGCAAAGACAGTATAAGACACGAGTCAAATATTTTTCTAGCGGGATTGATCCGGAATAGACTAATAAAACCGTCTATCTTTATTCGCCTAATTAACTATTTTTTCAAAACCAACTTGTGGCTGTTGGGCATTATAGACACGAGTAATTTATTGTAAAAATGAAATAATGCTAGCTTTCAACGATAGTGTCCTTGCTTGATAGGACATTATTATTAAATTTTTACAATAAATTACTTGTGTCTATAATGTCCATCACTCTTAGGAAAGTTCAGTTTGACACCAAACAAAATCTTAATTATATATACTTACGGAATATGTATATATTCCCTAAGCATACAATTTCGAAATACGTTCTACGTTAATCACACGTTTTTTAAAGGTATGCGCTCTAAATCACACGTGTTTAAAGTAGATTTCTTGATTTCTCGAATATTTATTAAATAACGAACATGAATTTATTGAAGTAATCTAATTGTAAATAGAAAAATAATTTCTATATTAAAATATTATTTAATATTAAAAAATTAATATTATATTAATATCTCAAAACGAGAGCGATATCAATCCGCGTAAATTTTGTTAGTCATTTTTAGCCAGACGCGTAAGAACAACGAAAAACACTGCTAGATGCCGTTTCGTCATAACTATGACTCTTCAGCGCCAGTTCCCTCCTACTGTTGGATGCAGAGGATGACTAGCAGACGGCATGATTCTTTGATAGAGCCGTCTGCTAGTTCTCCTCTGCATTCAGCAATGAGAGGGAACTGGCACTGAAGAATCACAGTGATGACGAAACGGCATCTAGCAGTGTTTTTCGTTGCTCTTCTGCGTCTGACTAAAATGACCGATAATATTATATTATTATTAATATTAGTTATTTTAAAAAATCCTTCTATTTACCCCACACAAATGTCAATGCGGAGATGATTTCAGCATAATTCACACTCTTTCCTGCCAGACGGGAGGGTTACCAACTATCAAGCATAACATTCTGAGGGACCTCGTTGCAAAAGAATTGTCAAATGTGTGCTCTGCGGTAGCAATCGGGCCAGTACTTCAGCCACTCGAAGAAAATGTGGTTTTCGAGAGAGCATCAACAACACTAGATCGAGATGTCAAGCTAGACGTTGAATGTCGTGGATTGTTTGGAAGTTGGACGGAGCGGTACATGTTGAACCTTTGCTCTTTTAATCAGCTGGCCCCGTCAAATGCTTCTGACAACAACTCCACACCATTTCAATATCACGAAACACAAAAGCGGGTTAAGTTCGAGGAGAGGGTGAGGCGGTATAAAAGAGCTGTATTCATCCCGTTTGTCATGGCCGGAAGCGGGGCAATAAGACCGGCGGCGAACATTATAATCAAAAGAATTGCATCGCTAAAGGCAGGCAAGGGATTACACATGTACAGCGATATAATAAAAACATTACGCTCGCAAATAAGCGTAGTTATGGCCAAGTTTGCATCAATGTGCATCAGGGCGGCACGCTCAACAAGAGGTCATCCTGCTCGCGCCGGTATTGGACAAACTGTGTACCCGGAGTATAACGAAATGTGACAGATCTGCAATTAATCGTCTAATGTGACGAAAACTTACATCACCTAAAAAATTAATTTAAATTTGATATTTCTGACTCATTTGTGGGTAACCCTATATTGTGAGTATAATTGTGATAATTTTGATAAAATAAAGAACATATATGTACCCATAATCTAGAATTAATTGAAAATTGTGAATTAAGAAAGCTGCTATCAAAAGGGTATAAATATAGATTAAATAATAACAACGACAAAAATAAAATTTACAATTCGTTATATAATAACTTAAATGATTACTTTAGTAAGCTGATTAATAGTGAAAGCTCGAATATATCTAAGATAAACATTTGGAAAGATTATATATTTGATAAAATTAAAAATAAAATGAAAATAACAAACAATTATAAAAGGAAAGATAAAATTAATAAAGATATGTATAAAAAACTTACTAAATTAAAGGATAACTATATAATAACAACTATTGATAAAGCTAGTAATAACTTTGTCTTCATATGCAAAAAGCTTTATTATAAGATATACTAATGAAAGAGGTTAATTCTAATGATTTAAATGTAAATCCAACATATGAACGTAGTGAGTTGAGTTTAGAAACAATTATTACAAGTCACTGTTCTATAATGGATAAAAAGGGTATAAAGGTTGAATCAGATAATAAAACTATACCTATATTATATTGGAATCCAAAATTACATAAAAATCCAATAAAACCTAGGTTCATATGTAGTGCGTTTAAATGTACATTAAAATCACTTTCTGTCTATATGAATAAAATACTTAAAGTAATTAAAGCACACTTTAAAAAATATTGCAAGGTAATCGAAATTAATACTGGTATAAAACACTATTTCAGTATTAATTCTACAAAAGAATTTTTAGAACAGACAAAAGGAATAAATTTTCAAAATATAAATACATACGATTTTAGTACGCTTTATACAAATCTAGATTTAGTAGATATTAAAGAAGCGTTAGTAAAATTAATTAATCTTATATTCGGAAAAAGATATACATATATATGTTATAATAATTATAACGCCTATCTAACAAAAATTAAACCATCAAGTAAATATAAATATATGGATAAAATTGAATTAATAGAATCCTTAAATATTTTGATAAATCAAAATTATTTAAAAGTAGGGACATCTATATTTAGACAAGTAAAAGGTATTCCAATGGGTGGTAATAGTAGCCCAATTATAGCTGACTTGTTTTTAAGCTTTATAGAATATGAATTTGTTCATAACAGTGTAAAAACTAAATCTAAACAATGTAGATATTTGAAATATATGTTTCGATGCATTGATGATATATGTGTATTTAATTCTAATAATTTTTATTCAATTAGTAAACAAATTTATCCAGAAAGCTTTATTCTTAACAAAACCAATATTAATGATAAAAAAGATGTATATCTAGATATGAACATTAAATTAACATTAACTAAAACTACTATTAATCTATATCGTAAAGATGACATATTTAAATTCACAAGAAACATATTTTTGCATGAGAATTCATGCATACCATATAGTATAAAATATAATGCATTAAATAATGAAATTTTAAAAATTGCAACAATATGTAATGATATTGGCTTTCTTCAAAATCATTTAAATAATTTAATAGATACATATTTTAAACTAGGTTACTATAAAAATAACATCAAGCAGAAAATAGTAAAATATATAAATCAACACAATAATATAAAGAATAAATTTAAACTCTTAAGTGGAAAATTTTTATGGATAATAAATAATATACTTTGTATTAGAATAAGATACTAGATAGTTTTATCAGAGGAAATACATCATTAGCATGTATTTGGCCCCGCTGCTATGTTGGGTAGAGGAATTATGAGCCGAAACCTGATAGCATAGCAGTTCCTCCTTATGACCTCTAATTCTTATTTTGATACAACTTATGTTATTTATTAGTCAATTCATAAAAATGACGTTTATTTTAAATTTCAATTTTTTATTTTAACTTGATTTAAATTATAGAAAATCTAAAAACAATTATTAATTTTATTATTTAATTATTAAATTTTGATTTAGCATTATTATGCTTTGTTTAGTTTATAATTATATTAAATACGTAGACTCAGTTAGCTGATTTGATAATAAATCTTAAAAAATATATAAAAATTATTTAACGTAATTAAAAAATTATGTTATAATTATCTAAAATAAAACATTAAGAGTATTTAGATTTTCAAATGTAACAATTTTCACGCTACTCTTGTCTTATTTAATTATCCTTTTAATTTATTTCTTTAATTCTAGCAATAATTTTGTTTGACTTTGAATAATTTAGATTTATAATAAATGCAAATCCATAAAATTCTGCAAATACAATAAATAGTGCATTAGTCATAATAAAGTATTAAAAAATAAAATAACGTAATTGCCATGTAGGCTCTCAGATATATAGCAAACGCAGTTTGATCCTTCTGTTTAATGTCTTGGTAAATCGATACTGCAAATCACTTGATTATTTAGAAAATAAAACATCATTCGGGTTATTTAAAATATTACAAGAAAAATAGTGTACTAACCACGATTTACTGATTCCATTTAAACTAATTTTGACCTTCTGATGGAAATGAATAATGAACCATTTCACTATTTAAAAATGTATTTTTATAGCACATATCCGTGAAGACATAAGTGAATTTCATTGTAAGTAAAAAAAGGGATACAGCATCAAAACTACATTCAATTACAGTAACGAATTTTATTTACGTACCACATAGCATTTTCTTGGTTGTCTTTTAAGTAGTTCATAGTTAATTCGAAATGAAAGGCTTATTTATATTTTGCATTTGTTTATTTCCCTCACAGATTTTTATAATGTCACTTATAGATTTATCTAAATCGAAAAAGATGTTTATTTAACGATCCTACGAATATGGACAGGATCTTTGTAATTTTTCATCAAGCGTTTTTGGATGCAATCAGGACAGTTTGTCAAGCAGTACACTTGTGAGAAAACCGGGTGGCAGTAATATATTTAATTATCGGATATAATTAGAAGGCAAGGACTTTGTAAACTGACAATCTTAAGCCCGTCACAAAATAGATTAATATCTTGCAAAACTTTTTTCCTTGCTCTCTAACAGTTGTTAAACAATAATAATTCTGACAATTCGCTATCGTTGCTCTCTGACAATTCGGTAAGTTTGAGAAATGAAAAATAAATGAAAAATAGAGTTAAAAGTGTTCTTATTTTTAAGTAAAATCACTTATCTTAAGGTCAGGACTAAACTAATTTAGATACTTTATATTACATAAATAAATATCATAAATAGATTACTAACCGTATTTTATCGATTTATATTACATAAATAGATTACTATCGTCTTTTATCGCTCAAATGAAAACCTTAAGAGACTTGAATATAAATTTTAGCTCAATTTGAAAAATGTAAAAATGACGTCATTTCTAAAAGTGACATTTTAGATTAATCGTTTGTTTCGATTTTCTGAAATTAATGATTTGACAATAATTTTCGTTCATTGAATTAAAAATTAATTATTTTAATAATTAATAATATTTTAATAAAAAGAAACATTCTAATTACTTTTCTACATTTAAATTGTTTAAAATTTAGAAATATAAAAAATTTATAATTATATTTATAATTTACTTGTTGCCCTGTCTTAAAATGGGCAATAAGTTAAAAGGAAAGGAATCAATTGGTTTATTTCGTATTAATATTAAATTATGTATTATATGACTGATTTCGACCCGTCTTTTAAATTTAGAATTCTGTATTAAATTTTGAATTTGGCATGTAATTCTGAATTAAATGCCAAAGAAATAATGACAGTCAAATATAGACTTGCTGATATTCCGTTAATATAAAAATGATAAAAATATTTAATATATTTACTCAGTGTTCGTTTTTAATGACCGTTTATATTGATAGCCGTTCAAAGGAAATAAAGATTTAATAAAATTAAAATTTACAGATTTTAATTTTTAGCGAATTATCGATACTAATGTTTTAACTTAAATTATGAGCATTTGTCCTCTAGATATTACATGCGTCATTTCATATCATTATTTTCTTAAAGAAAATTTACCACAACCGTATACAAATAAAGCAAAAGATAAAACGATGTTTTCAGACTTTAAAATCCTTCATCTTAAAGTATGTATTATTAAAAGATGTAATATTTACATATTTGTATTTATTTAAGTATCCATTTTCTGTACTTAATTAAATTTTCTAAAATTGTTGCTTTAATCTAGATTTTTATGCTATTATTTCTTACCATCAATGCTCTTCATTCCATAACCAGTTTTTAATTTGAATTTTAAATTTAAATAATTCGATTTGTCTTATTTATTCTCTTTTTCTCTAATATCGTTTTTCATATAAAATATGTAGTACTTCATGTGTACATTTTATGTTTGTATATAACAATAAAAACCGTTTAAATAATTTTTATACCGTTTAATTGATGTAATGTCTGCTGCTCTAAACAATCTCAAACGGTTTACGATCTTTGGACGAATCTCCAGAGCTAGATCACTATTTATCAGATTTTACATTTCTACATTTTCGATTTTTATCTATCACAAGATCGGAAATCCGAATAAAATTCTTCTTCTTTAAATAAGAATTCTTATTTTTGTTAAAAAAATATTTCAAAATCGATAGAATGGTAACAAGTGATAATGAATTTTAATTGTTTAATTTTTAATTATTAATTTATTAAAAATGAATTTATTTATTTATTATTGTTTTACTTATTTTTATATTAATTATCCGATTTATCTATTCGAAGATAAATTATCCGTTTTATCTATTATAATATTATAATATAATATCTATTATATTATTATTTTATCTATTAATAAATATTAAAAATAAATATGTTAAAAGAATTATTTGAGCTAGATTACCATTATAAATTGCAATCTCGATTATTGGAGCTGGATTACATAGGATTACCATTTATAAATAGTTTTTGAAATATAAATTTTAAAAGATTTATTTCAAATAATAAAGCATTAAATACTTCAAATATTGTCCAATTATACGATCGATGTGCTATTCAGGGCGTTTAAACATCGAGAAAAGAAATACATAGGATTGCCATTTATAAATAATTTTTGGAATATTAATTTCAAAAGATTTGTTCCGAACAATAAAACATTAAATACTTCAAATATTGTACAATGATACGCTCGATGTGCTATTCAATCGTTCAGGGCGTTTAAACATAGAGAAAAGGACTATTGCAATAGTCGAAAATTTGTGAACAATAATTTTCTTTTTCTATACCTCTCGATGTTTCAACACCCTGAACAACTTCAAATATTGTTTTGTATAATAGTAAAATACCGAAGTTACACAAAATTTTGAAAAAGAAACCCAAACCTGATAATGATGGACTTGTTTATAAATTTTTTTGTTTAGAATGCAACAAAATGTATGCGGGTCAACCAGGAAAACCATTAGAGACTAGATTAAAACAACACAGATACACACTTAATATCAATAAAAATATCCCGCATTTATTAAAATGATAAAACACGTCTGACTATTTGACGTGTTTTCTAACTAAAACACGTCAAAGTATTTAAACGAATACTAAAGAATTATTGGAGGTGGATTAAAGAAAGGAGAAAACTTTTTATTGATATTTTGTTAATCTATGTTAGCATCTTCAGAAAATTACAATGTTTTTCCAAAATGTTTTTTTATAGCAAAATTGAAAAAAAAATTGCAAATGGGCGAACCAACTTTAGAGATAGTGAGTCAATAATTGATTATGTGAGATATATTGACCAAGAATACTTTCGAGGAAATGCTATTTTGCAAATCTTTTACGATCACTAAAACTGCTAAAGACAGATTCAACAAGCTAAATGAATATCAATATAACATTAAATATTTTTTAATAATATAGAATTTTTTGTAAATAGTTGATAATGATTCATCATTGATAAAGAATTATTGGAGCTGGGTCAAAGAAAAGAAGAAATTATTTTTGATATTTTGCTAACTACTGTTAGCATCTTCAGGAAATTATACTAAAGACAGATTCAACAAGCTAAATGAATATCAATATAACATTAAATATTTTTTAATAATATAGAATTTTTTGTAAATAGTTGATAATGATTCATCATTGATAAAGAATTATTGGAGCTGGGTCAAAGAAAAGAAGAAATTATTTTTGATATTTTGCTAACTACTGTTAGCATCTTCAGGAAATTATATGTAATTTAATATCAACTATTTAAAATAAATTTATTATTTGTGACTCTTTATTCAGAATATTTAAAAATATTTTTTATTAAAAAATCAGCGTAGCCGTTTAGCGGGGAAATGCAGCATGCATAATGGAGAGCATGAGCGGAGGAGGGTCGTCAATGCTGCTTCCATGATGGATTGTAGCGTGATATTTCCGTATATACGTCGGCCCGGCATGAATTTATTAAAATTCATTCAATTTATAAATGACTGCTCTCAGCACCAGAAGTTATTAAATCATAACTTATTAAAGCCTAAACCTTTATCTAGTTGAATGTCAATTGTTTATAAAATACTTTGCTCGCATTATGACTGTGTCTATATCGGCCAGACTGGACGGTATATTTTCTGGAAGAATCAAGCAACAGTCTATAATCTACAAAAAGGAACTGTTTCCAGTGCCATTGCTCAACATTGTACATTACTGAATCATACAGTTGATTTTCAGAACGCTACTATAATTATTTATCAATAATGGATCATTATCAATTATTTTATAAATATCTAAGTGAGTGCTATCAGTAATATTAGAAGCGATAAATTCTAATGTAAATACTGATTTTTGAGATTTATATTCTACTATATTCATTCTATTTATAACTCGATATGTTATGATCAGGTTTACCAAAAAGCTTCAGTCAATAGTTAATTTAATAAGAATATTTTTTAAAAAACTCTTCAAGTAACAATTAGAACAATATGATTTTCAATAATATGATTAACAATAGGATTTTCAATTGAAAATTGAAATGAATCAATTTAATCAATTAATACTTTTCCCTCATTTTTGCTAAATTCCAAGACGAAACCCAATAATGCAATGATTTTATTATAACGATTATAAAATAACGTATTGAGATGTTTGAAGAAATATTTATCCAAATTATCGTTAATATTTTTGAAGAAAGTAAAAAATCATCAAAGAAAGCGTTTAAGAGGTGAATTATCTTTGTGTATGTATTTCATAGATATATAAATTTCCGTTATTTTAAAAAATTTGTGTTATTCTAAAATGGCCATTCTGAAGTAATTTTCTTAAGATACCGATAGAGATTAGTGAAAAATTAAATAAAATTTCCTCATCTTTTTGATCCAGCTCCAATAATTCTTCATCAATAATGAATCATTACAATTTACAAAAATTATATTTGGAGCATATATTTCATTAATATTATAAATTTATATTATTTTAAAGTTGCTTGTTAAGTGCGATTTTATATTCAATTTTCATATTGTGCAGTATTTATCCTGTTAATTGGGCAAATTTGACATAATACCTGATTTTAAAAATATAAAATATGTAATTATTTAATTATTACATATAAATATGTAATAATTACATATAATTTATTGAAAAGTTAAAGTTTACTTTAATTTTGGCGTTTGAATTTTTACATTGTGTGGAAAATATGCCAATGATATAAAGATTTAGATTTACAAGTTTATAAAATATTGATAATATCTAAAAATGATTATATATTAAAGTAAACAAATATGATTAATACTAAAGTATTCGTAAACAAATCAATTAACTGAATTTACGCATTTTAATATCATTAATTTTTATGATACATACATTTTAGTGCATGTACAAACTTTTTAACATTTGATTAAGCATATTTTATTAGTTAACATAAAACATTTAATTAAGTGATTTGATTAAACATTTGCTTTATTAATTAGTTCTTATTCATATTTAAATATCATCTTATAGGATGCGAAAATATTCAATTTAAATGAAAAGATAAAATAATCTTTAATATTAATAATCTTTAATAATATTGTGTTGATTTATATATTTTACTATTTTCTGTTCTATTTTAAAATTTGCTTATATTAAATTATTTAAATGATTTTGAAGAAAGCCAATATCATCACATATTGTTGCGATTCTTAAAATTTCATTATTTTATGTATTATATTTTATTTTATATGGTATGCATAAAAATGCATACCATATATAAGGTACACAGTACTCCTTCATTATAATATAATTAAACGATAATCGTTTTATTATGTGCAACACTTAGTAAAATAGCACATAAATTATTTTTTTTAATTTTTTATTTAAAAATTAAATATTTATTTTAAATGGATTAAACATCTAAAAATTTATTTTAATAAATTTAATACATTTAGATACACATTTCATCTAAAATGTTTTGTCATTTGCTGATTGCCTACTTTTTTCTATAGTCGTTTACAGTCAATATAATCTTGTTTGCTTGTTTCAACTTTATAGCATCGATTTGTTTGAATTTATTGGAAGATGACAATTTGCTAATTAAACGCTTTCTAGTTAAATTTTCAAAACAGTTTAAAATTTTGACCGCTAAATACAGTGATGATGTTTGGATTTACTTAAGCCAAAGTATGCATTGGGGAAACTTTTTATTTATATCTCTTAAGATATAGTTTTGAGAACTTGTCGGAAGCTACAAACATCAAATATTATGATTGCATCTATCCGATTTTCTTAATTTCTGTAGACTATTAATATTTTTGACTGTTGCTTTTTATCTTTGCACATGTAAGTAATTCCTGGTGATATTAATTTTAAGACCAGGATAGCAAACTTGATAATGACGGATTCATAATAAATAATTGCAATTAAAAATTTTAAATTCGAATATATAATTTATAAATTTTCGATTATATATTTTTTCATTTTTTTTCAAATGTAGCAAATCACAAATATTTAATATAAAATGAGCCTATAAAATGAACTAAAAAATATTCAGTGAGAAATGATGAATTAAAATAATGAGTAAACATTAAAATTGATGAGTAAATCAAAAATTGTTTGTTAAATTTGATCTGGGATTTGTTCATTAAATAATTAATGAACATTAATAAACAAGTTTATTAAATAAATTTATTTAATTTAGGACAACGCGAAAATTATCAAATATTGAATAGAGAGAGCAAATTAGCGATGTATTAAAGTGTGAACTATTGTGTAACTATTATATGCGCAAATGTACCATATTTTTCAACTTGTATCCCACATCGAAAAAGATTCATAATTGATGAACAAGTAAAATAATGCTTTGGATAAGATGATTGATAACAGACTCGAATCTTACAATTAAAACATAATCGAAATATTGATCATAATCGATGAACAGATAATGGACAATTACGAAGGAAATGTTTTGGATAAGGTAATTCATGCCAGACTGGAATCTGATCAAAATTTTAATACTCTAATGATGAACCGTATCACCGTATTAACATACGTTAATCCTTATATGGAATAATTTACATTTAAACATAATCATACGTGCATGTCCCTAGGGCATTAAGCGGACATACACAGTTGGTTAATAAAACAGACTCTAATATTTTAAATTACATTGGATATTTTTTTAATTCATCCTCAAACTTATAAAGGAAAAATACAAATTTGAAATTTTAATTGTATTTTCATAAATTACAGAAAATCAACATTTTAAAATGCTACATTTAAAGTACGACATTATAAGATTCTACAAAGAAAATGTTCAGCGTGATGTTTCTATTCGAATCTTTCACAGTTACTGTTCCTAGTAGAGTATAATTTAGACGGTATCGAACATGATCGTTGAATTTTTGGTATATCATTATAGAGCTGTTCAAGACTATTCAAAATCTTAAAACGAAAATCAAAAATAATTGATAATTTATTAAACTCTAGATCACACAAACCGTTTGGAATAAACATCTACGCTCACGCTCGAATTGACAGCACTCGAACACCAAATTCTTTAGTAACTTTGGAAAATTTGACTTGATAAGATTTACATTTAGACGCAAGCGTCCAATACCAACAAGGAATAGTATCTATAAATATTTAATCCTTTATTTTCATTAGTGACTGTAATGCATCTCATTATCTCATTGTCGTTTTTTAATTCTTATTAATTCGTATTTCTATAGTTTTATAGTTTATTTCTAAATAGCTTTTATAGTAAATTGTAAATTAATAACTATAATATTTTTTATACCGTAGAAAGTAATTTTAAAAGTAAAATTAATTGTAACTCGGTTGGTCTTTTATTTTTACAAGGATGTTTGTGTAATAAAGTTTTATGACATTATTTTGATACAACATTTTTAATTTTTGCTAATTTTCAAGCAAATTTGATGAATTTTTTCTATTTCTTAAAATGGATAATCAACAAAATATTATTAAAATATTCAAATTACAATATATAAATGAACAAAAAATATTTTTAAAAACAATTTTTTTTAACTATTAAGCGAAATATTCTTATTAATAGATAATAAATAATTTATTTTGTTTTATGATAAGGTAAACTACAAAATCGAATTTTAATTTATAAATAGTAAAATCATTTAAATAATTCAATAGATACATATTTTAAACTAGGTTATTATAAACATAAATTCAAACAAAAATAGTAAAATATACAAATCAACAAAATATTATTAAAAATAAATTTAAATTATTAAGCGAAAAATTTATATGAATAATAAATAATACACTTTGTGTTAGAATAAGATATTAGATAATCAAATTTAATCAGAAGAAACAAAATTATTGTTTTTAATATTGCTTCTTCTATTGATTATTTATTAGTCAATTCATAAAAATTGACTTTTATTTTTAATTACAATTTTAAATCTTAACTTGATATAAATATAAATTGTATAAAATCTTATATAATTATTTATTATTTATATCTTTTTAAATAATTATATAATAATTATATAACAAATAATTATTATAATTATAAAAAAATCAGAGGAAATACGTCATTAGCATGTATTTGGCCCCTCTGCTATGTAGGGTCGAAGAATAGAGGTCGAGACATGATAACATAGCAGTTCCTCCTGAACTGATTTTCCAAATGGAAAAGGTATCCGTTATTTAGTGGTTTGCAAAATAAAGGATATTAAAATATAATTTATATTAACAAACTTAAATTTTAAATTATAAACATTTTAATTTAATTAAAAAAATATGTTATACTTTCAACTCAAATTTAGTATTCGAGTAACACAAATATTAATTATATAAAATAAATATTAATATCAATATTAATTGTATAAAATCTTATATAATTATTTATTATTTATAAAAATTATTAATTATTAATTATTTAATTATTTATTATTTAATTATTTATCTTTATTTTTATTTATAAATAGTATAAAATACGTGGACTCAGATATCTGATCTGATTTGTTCTAATGACAAGTTATTGTGGACTTTGTTTTCCCGATAATATGACTTCTGTTAGAAATACTAAAGGATAAAATAATAAAGGATATTAAAATATAATTTATATTAACAGACTTAAATTTTAAATTATAATCATTTTAATTAAAAAATATGTTATACTTTCAACTCAAATTTAGCATTCAAGTAGGACAAAGGAATTCAAAAATGTTAGTTAGTCACATTGCCAAGACTAGATGCTTTTCTATATGATTTTATATTTGAAAACAATTCAACCACACAATATCCCATTTTTGTATCGACATGGCAATTTTTGTTCTCGGCGTAATGAACTTTCCAGGGTTCGGATTACGCAGTCTAGACATTTACTATTTTAGTCACATCCAAGACTTATGATTTCAAAGTAAAAAGAGAAACGTTAGGTACTGTAAAAGTATATTCTGTATCGAACAGGCACATTTTGTCCATTCATAGTATCACCGCTTAGATGAGTGAGTAAATGTGCCGAGATTATTCTACGCCGTATGACATTAAAAAATCAATAAAATCAATACAATGAAACTTAGCAAATTAAAATGTTCTTTTAGTTAAAAATTAATAACAATTACATCGAAGTAAGACTTATTCAAGCCTTCGAAAGTCAGGCTGCACGATTTAAGAGTATGCAATAACAATTGTTTGATTCAGCTAATTTATGCTAAACCTTTATTAGCTTTCTAATAAATTTAATTTGCGAAATTATTTTTGCAAATCAAATTACCTGATCTCTACTCAATTCCATTGATTCATATGGCAAAGACTGAGATCCGATCTCGAATAAGATCACACCAAAAGCATATATATCCGACCAGCATGTATAAGGATCTTTAACATCCATCCGTATCACTTCTGGTGCCTGCAGTGGAACAATAACTTAACGTTGGATTATTTGATTAGATCTGACTATCTTTACAATAATAAAACAAATATATTTTCATAGCAAAAACAAATTAACAAAGGAGACTACTTAAGCATTCACTTCAGGTAGGTAAAAAAATTAGTCAGTGTTCCTCGAAACAGTACAATGAAATTCAAAAAGTCTTCCAAAATAAGAGAAAAACTGTAGGAAAGAATTATCTCGAAAATTTTTATATCTTGGACATTAAAAATGTATTTGCAGTTATAAAAATCGTTTGACTTTAATTATGTACTGCCACTAATATTGTTGTTATTTAATGTTATTCAAGATTGTTAGCAGTTTGATTGATTTTAAGAATATATTCCCAATATATTAATAACAACAATAAACAAAAAGTATCGGCAAAAAACAAAAAGCATCAGCGATAAACAAAACACATCAATAATAAACAAAACATGTTAGTAATAAACAAAAAAACATCAGTAATAAACAACAAAGATCAGTAATAAACAAAACACATCAGTAATAAAAAAAGTATCACAATAAACAAAACACATCAATAATAAACAAAACATGTTAGTAATAAACAAAACACGTTAGCAATAAACAAAAAACATAAGCAATAAACAAAAAGTATCAGCAATAAACAAAAAGTATCAGCAATAAACAAAAAGTATCAGCAATAAACAAAAAGTATCAGCAATAAACAAAAAGTATCAGTCGTAAACAAAACACTTCAGTAATAAAAAAACATCAGTAATAAACAAAACACATCAGTAATTAAAAAGTATCACAATAACCAAAACACATCAATAATAAACAAAACACGTTAGTAATAAACAAAAAACATAAGCAATAAACAAAAAGTATCACCAATAAACAAAAAGTATCAGTCATAAACAAAACACTTCAGTAAAACAAAAACAAAAAAAACATCAGTAATAAACAAAAAACATCTGTAATAAACAAAAAACACGTTAGTAATAAACAAAGCACATCAGTAATAAACAAAAAGAATTAGTCATAAACAAAACACGTTAGCAATAAACAAAACACATCAGTAATAAACAAGAAGAATTAGTCATAAACAAAACACATCAGTAATAAACAAAACACATCAGTAATAAACAAAACACATCAGTAATGAACAAAACACATCAGTAATAAACAAAACACATCAGTAATAAACAAAACACATCAGTAATAAACAAAACAAATCAGTAATAAACAAAAAGCATTAGCAATAAACAAAATGTATCAGCAATAAACAAAATGTATCAGCAATAAACAAAAGGTATCAGCAATAAACAAAAGGTATCAGCAATAAACAAAAGGTATCAGCAATAAACAAATAATTAGTGCAATTAGTTGAACAATAAAATTGGCTTTTAAAAATCGAAACAAGAGATCACCATCCACAAGATTGATCCCGTAGGATTTAACGGATTGCTGTCAGTTTTCAAACTATCGGCCATTCTTGCTAAGCCCATGTCTCCAATTTTGACAAGCCAATACTGATGATTTTGTAGAAATATATCCGAAAGCTAAGGAAAATTATCTTAAATATTAACATATTATTTTTAATATGACATTTAAATATTATTGTTTTGTAAAAACATTCAAATTGAGAACAATCGTTCCAAAATTAAAATAGAAAACAAAAAACATCAGCAATAAAAAAGTATCACAATAAACAAAACACAGTAATAAAAACAGCTCGTTGCAGCTACAGACAGGTCAATATTTTATCGATTTAAAAAAATAAGACTTTTTGTTTAAAGCAAACGAGTAGAAACATTCATAATAATAAAATCGGTCCAGAATTAAAATAGAAACAACTCGGTGCAGCAGACAGGACAAAATTTTATCGATAAATTTCATTTCAAAGATATAAAGACATTTTGTTTTAAGCAAACAATTTAAGATTGAAATCTTTGACATAAAAATTACAATTAATCATAAAAAATTGCAATTAAAAATTACAATTAATCATAAAATATAAGAATTTAATGTTTAAATAACAATTCATAAATTTGAGAATAAATGTATAAATTAAATCTAATTTAATAAATATAAATTAAATATAATTTAATTTAAAAAATACAATTTTTAACTTTAAATTTAAAATGTATAATCATTAAATTTTATAAAAAATTTATAATTTAAATTATGACGATTTTCTATTTGAAATCAACACGTTAAAATACAGAAAAAAGGATACTATTTGATTTTAAATCCCTGTGAATTATTTGCCTCGAATGCATATAGCTAATAAATTAACATGTAAGACAATATTTTGCTTTATTCTAACTAACCACATTGCTTGGCTAATTTGCTTACAAAGATTAACTATAATTGTATTCGACCACTTAGTCTCCATGATATGTATGTGCTTGTATAAACTGGAGCCGGAACACCATTCGGTAACTATTGCTAGCATAGGTTTCGGGATGTAACCGAGGAAAGAAATGATATTCTTATGTCTACATTTCCTGTGGAAAGTCAATGTATTTTGAAATAGAAACTTACCAACTTACTTTAGTGCCAATACTTCTGCCTTAAATGCTTCCCATTTATCGGAACCAAATTGAGAAATATTCAGCTCCTTTATGGCTACTTTTCCTTAATTAAGACAAAATAATCGTAAGTTACCAATTTAAAAATTTATTTTAATTGTACATACTGCTCACTTAATCTGTTTAATCATAAAATGTTTTTAATCAACAAAAAAATTATTAATAATATATTTGTCATAAAATACTACTAATTTTGATTTTGTTTCCCTTCCAGAATTCTACTAGTTGAACCATAAAGCAGCGGTTTTCAAACTGGGAGGCGCACCTCAGGGAATAGCCAGCGATTGCCAGGAAACGCAAAAAATAAAAAAAAATCATTATCTACAAATAAATAATCAGATCATTTGATTTTCTTACGTTTTTATAAATTTACTTCTAATTTTCACACTGCCCACAAAATTTTAAAATCAAAATCAATTAACATCAACATCATTCGCATTAAACCTTAATTCGCTTATATGCTTACTTCCAATGTATGTATTGATTCGCTTATATGTAGGTACATTTCTAATAATTGTTTAGTAATAATATCAATTTTGTTTAGTAAAATTGATATTACTAAAGTAATATCTTAAAATAATATCAATTTTGTAGGGAGGCGTGGTAGCAAAAAGTTTGGAAAACGCTGCTATAGAATCAAATAAATCAGTTTAAAAACAATTATTGTTTAGCATTCATCCAACGTTTATGACGTTCCCCCACTGCAATCAGTGCAATTCCTGGGGACACTAGGGGCCCAGGAATTCATTTACACAGGGGCCCTGGTTCATTTAACAGCGAAACTAATATGGCTGTTGATGTATTTGAATGAGGAAGTTTCGTTTTTCAGAAAATACAGGATATAACGCAATATAAATTAAATAATAAATTTGAATAATATAAAGACATGATATGGTAATAGTTATGTCAATTATGATTTATAATACAAATATTATAATAATATCATTATACGATAAGATAGACTTATTGAAAGACCTTAGAAAATACTTATTCAAAACCTTAAGATAGACCTTTGAAATAAAAAGTTTAAAGTTAAAGAAAGTTAATTTTTTAGAGCCAATCGTATGTGACAGAGCATTAAAATCTAGCGATTTTACACAAATGATAAGAAATATCAATTTGGTCATAATAGAAATGCAAAAGTTACTTTCAGTTATAAAATTAATTTAAATTGTTATATTAAATTATTTATACTTTATTTATACTACAATGTAAATATTCCTAGTTAAATTGTTATAATTATTTTAATGAAGAAAAATAGTCATATAAAAAATAAAATATCCAAATCAAGATGAACTTTAAAAAGATCAAAATAAAACTTATTAAAGGTAATCTTTACTTACCGTGATTTACTAATTCGCTTTCGTACACTGTGCCAAAAGAACCCGACCCAACCTTTCTGTATCGTTTAATAATATCGTCTCGTGATATTTCCCATAACGAAACTTTTTTTAACTGGAACGTAAACAAATTTATAAATGCCGATTTAATTATGCTAAATTTTTTTAAATTTTTTAATTGTTTATCGAACATCAACAAAAACAAAAGACATTACGGGAACATAATATTCGGCTACCGATTTAACGGAATTTCGTCAAGAACGATTCTTATATTTTTATTAAGTTTACAAATAAGATTCATTACAAATATCATTACAAATAAAAATAAATTTTATATTTGATTTACAAATAAGATTCATTACAAATTAAACTCAATTTTATTTTTGACAATTAAGACAATCTCTATAAACCTACAAAAATTATTCACTAAAATAAAAATCATTAATTTAATGATTACATACTTGATAAGCCAATCTCTTATTTACATGAAATAAAATAAATTTTAAATCAGAATTAATTAATTTATTGATGATTTGATTATAATGTATCATATGACAAACATCTTACTGAATTGCCATTTTGTCGCAATCTCTTTTGATACCGGGGAGATGATGGTTGACTGGAACTTTTCAAGCTGGTAGCTAAAAATTTATAAACGATTAATTGCATTGCAAGCAATATATTTATCACATATGGTCAGCGTGTCGATTTTAAGTGTGTTTGCTAAGTCATTGTCCACCTCGTCTGAAATTTTCAATGATTGCATGAATGACCAAATTCTGCGTTACCTGACAGTAATCTGAGGTCTCTTAAACTGGTCAGACTGCAAACACGCGTTTCCTAGAAATATGTTTTAAATATGTATTATATATTTCAGTATAACAATTAATATTTAAATATATTGAAAATAATGAGTTTTGCAAACCTGTTTATTAGATGGCAAAACGCAAGAGTTGGAAAAGAATCCCTTAAAAAGTACTGTTGGCGTTGTTGCTCGTTTATTCAAGTGGTCGTGAATTTTTGAAAGCTTTGTACGCTTCCTTATGTAAAAATAAATTATAAAGTATTGATGTATTACGTATTCAACAAGTATAAAGTATTAATGTATCTACTCACAATAGTTTCTTACAAATTATCAATTAGTAATCAGAATTTTTTACAAAAACAAGGTTTTTTGTCTTTTAATAAAAACTGTCAAAATTAAGTTAAATCCTTCCACGTATAGTAATGTACTTATTCCCACCATTTGGATAGTCTATTGCCAATAGTCCTATCTCCCGTACGATTAGTAGATAATCGGTTATTAGTAAATTGAATAAAGATATTTAAATAATAAACAATAAAAAACGAAAATTACATATAAAAATACAAAGATTATTTGCTATAAGTTATTTTTATTAGTTCGACAATTTAATCACAAATTAAAATCAATCAAACAAAAGATTCGATATTGACTGTGTTATGTGAAAGATTGAAGAACTAAACGATTGTCTAAATGGCAATAATTTAATTTAAATGACAAAAATTGCTTTGATAGTTACAAACTTTACAATAATTATATAACTCGATATTTTATATGTGACAACTTTGACTTGATATAAATTTAATATTTATAATATTAAACAATATATAAACAATATTTATATATTGTTTATGAACAATGTGTGCATCAGCTTTATCAATACCATACATTATTTTTGATTTTCAAAATAATGATTTTTTATGCAAAAAATGTTTAAGTGTTTATTTAAAAAATATTTATTAGTTCGAAAATTTAAAATCAATCAAACACAAGGTTTGAGATTGACTGTACTTTATCATAGATAACTTTTTAAATACGGCGATAGAAATCTTATGATATTCTACTCATATTAATTATAATATCCTTTATTATATTTTACCGAATTAGGTTTTTTAAGTACATACCAACCGGAAAAGATTCGATCAATGTGTCTTATACAGTAGAGTTTGTTCGCTTTTCGTGAGCATCCGTTATGGCTTTTAACATTACAATAATTACAACGCAATCCGGCTATCAATAGTTTATTGCAAACATCACAATTCGTAATCGAGAAGTAAGATCGTTTCTGCCAAGTACAGAGTTTAGCTTAATATTGATAATATAACACTGATGAAATATTAAAAATATGTGAAAATTGAAAAAAAGGATTGTTATAATTTAAAATAATCTCTTTTAATGAGTCAGAAATTAAAACAGGAGTGGCACATATAAACATTTGTTTGAAGTATATCGGCAACTACTGCTTAGGTGTACATTCCTGAAAATTATTTATCAAATAATTATTTATCAATTAATGTATCCATCAATGGGAATTATAAAGCTCGAATTTCAGACCACGTGTGGTGGATAAAAAGATTCAATGTTTACAGTTAAAAATTCAAGGAGTCCATTAGAATAGAGATAAATAAGGTATTATCTTAACACAAAACCTCGAAACTTCGAGGTAAGTGAGTTTTGTGATAAAATATCAACAAAGAACTTTATTCCATAAATTAAATTGACAATATAATGATCATCGGTGTCATTTCAAATATCTTCCTACTTTAAAACCTTCCTAAAAATTTGCCTCAAACAATAGACGTTTAATTTATAACTCAACCAAAGTATTCACAGGTACTTACAGAATTTAATTTCACACTCTAGATTTTGAGCGTGAACACCCTCAACAAAATTTCTACTTTTCTGTAGAAATCGGGCTTTCACGTTCGCAAACACATTAATAGAATGGAAATATTCAAAACAACATAGCCATATAAACTTTCTTAGAACCTACATACAAATAAAACTAATCAATAACGATGACCTAACATATCCCAATTGTCAATACCCACAGCTTTCTGTACTGACAGAGTATACAACATCCATCGTTTTCCACAAATTTTCCCTCATTAATAAATATATTAGCAGGGACAACTTAGCATCAGCAAAATACTTTTTCAGTTACGCCAGCGACTGTCCAAATCAAGTCATTTTAACACTAAACGGCTAGACAAGGATATTCTAAAGTATTTGGATGCATATTTTCTAAGTCAAACCATTGACTTACTGTTCACTACTCCTGACGTCACTACCATACCTACAACAACATCCAGCAACAGACTAGCATCAAGATTAGTCTTCTATTCATCTGATCCTCATCAAATGACATACGGATCCTCATCAGATGACATACGGATCCTCATCAGATGACATACGGATCCTCATTACCTAACATCTGATCTACAATCTCTCTTAGTGGTGGCCGAAATAAACCCGGAACCACAAAGAATACATGCATCATACCGGAGTCATTACCCGTAGACAAAAGATGCGCAACATGCAGAGTTATGCACGATACTAATGTTTACCGTAGTTCGGCTTATTTTTCGATAAAGCTTCGAAAAATGAACAAAAAATCATTAAAACAATTAAACGACAAAGTATGCGCAACATGTAAGGTCTTACTCAAGGTAGACCTCGATATCAGTGGCGAGATCAAATCTCGAAATTGGCCGAAGACCGCCTCGAACTATTTTAAAGAGTGCTATGGTCTGTCGCTTAAGATCGCGATGTCTGGAGTAGTTTGGTTCGTGCACGGCCTCCACGACCAGACACACAGGCCAGTGATTGACAGGAAAATTCTTGTAAATTATTGTTTGTTTTTTATTGAAAACCTCTGTCGGTACTTCACTACACTCAACGATCATATTTATTTTATTCTTTTTATATTTATGATATTTTATTGTTTGTAATATATGTATATATATTGTTATTGAGTAAAACCGCCAAAAAAAGACAAAAATAAATAAGAGTACTTGATGTGTTTTTTATAAACGCGTTTCGCTTCAACAATAAAGCTTCGAACAATAGTATATTATTGGGAATACAAAAAAATTGATTTAGAATTTTGACTCTTTCTTAACAACCACTACGGCGGAAATTATTCATAAAAATGATTTATTCAAATAAAATAATTTATTCTTAATTTATAATCTTAAATCATAAAAATGAATTAAAATTATAAAAATCTCTCAGATACAGGATTAAACGAGAGCAGTATTCTAAATAACATACGAATTCATGTAGACGGAAAGACTCCTTATTAATAATGATTACACAATGCTCTTGCATGTTCCAAACTGGCGTATCACATGAAAATTGGGTCCTTCAATAGATCATCAGAATATTAATTCAACAAAGTTCATTACCTTGACTTTGCGTAGTAAAACAGAAAATCGTCGAGATTGATTTTAATTGAATCAGGTATGTCGTCGCTGTCAAGAATAATCTGCTTAAGGAATGCGTCCTTCAACTTAACTTTCTATGTAAAATAAAGCAAGACTATTATTACAAAGCTGTGACTTTGATATCAAGCAGATATTGATCGTATGTAGTAGCCATTTAAATGACCTTCATTTAAAAACCAATTTATGCAAGTAGAAAACTTGTTTGTTCTCTATCTTAAGTCTATGTTGATCAGAAAATTCATGGGATCTTTATATTCCTTAGTAGAAACACATTTACGCAGATGACTTGAAATTTTAAAATGACAGAGATTTGAAATATTTTATTTTTATACGCATTTATCAAATAAGTAATTATTTTTAAAACTTAATCGGAATTTAAACTTCAACAGACGCTGATGATCCTAAATCAGCGTCTTAACGACGTCAGCGTCTTAACGACGCTGATGATCCTGAATCTTTACCTATAAACTCACAGCGCCTTAACTCCGCGTCTTAACGACGCTATGATCCTGAATCTTTACCTATAAACTCACAGCCAGAAACCGAAATTAGTAAACAGACCGTCGTTTATATGGCACATGACGTACATACATTATCTGATTCTGAATTAACTGACAGTTTATCGAACGCAAATAGTGATAATCATGAATCGGACGGAAGTTTTAATTATGAAACAGAATTATTAACTGACTTTTGTGAAACAGATCAAATAATCACGCCCACCATAAACAAACAGATGATACCGGAAAAAGGCCGGCTAGTTGTCAGTGGATCGGTTGATTCAGATATTCTAGATGATCAGGCGCTATCTGAAAGTAGTGATAACGAAGAGGAGGAAGTCTAACGCTATCGATTATGGACATTATACGAAGAGGTTAACTATTTCTTTGGCATTGTTTGTTGCTTGATTTCATATTCTTTCTTCTGTTATTTTGATAATCTATTATAAATTAAACGTTTTGGAAACAAAAAGTTATACGAGAAAGCTTTTGCCTATAAAACTGATAAAATGTAGAAATAACGTTTATTTGAACGACATACGATTAAACTTTTACATTTTATAGCAAATAGAAATACGACATTAAATGCATAGTTATAAATATGTATTATCATAAACTGAAAATATTTATAAAAACAAAACTCAAACGATTGCAGAGTTATTACTAAACGAATAAAAATATTGTAAAATATTTGAAAACTAATAGGAAGCATATCCACATTATAATAAATAAATAAAGATTTTCTTAAAAACTATATAACCGAAAAAATCTATAAAGTTGAAACAACCTTGAATATAATATAAATAAATATTAAATAAAATATTTTATATTTAAATTTTTTAAATTATATATAAGGAAAGACTTATCACCGACGACCAGGATACTTATTGTATTCGTTCATATATTAATATTAAAGAATTAATTATTTAATAAATATATATTACGGCCTCAGGTTCAGCGGAATCTGAGCCCTTCAGCCAATCAAACACGCCGCCCTCCAATTGAATCACCTGGGATCTTTTACCCCTGGAAGAATCCAATCGAGGCGGACTATGCTCGGTAATCCCGATTGAGGGGTTTGAGAAACCTTAGTCTTTGCTCCAGGAGACGTCATCTTGAAAAGAAGACTAATCCCGAGATAGCCCAAGTACCCCAGAGGCGCACTTGGGTTTTCCGATTCAAAGACATATGCTGGGCCCGTTTCAGAGCCCACCTAGCCCTCTTCAGAATACGTTTGAGTCTATCTAGATGAGCTTTCGCTGACCAATTCAAAGTAATGGTGAACCTCAGGTATCTTACTCGACTTGTGAAGGTAGGGAGTGGTTGATTAGTAAATATGAAAGATAGAGCTGAGAGTGCTAGTCTCTTCAATTTTTTCTTGGTGGCAGGGGCACCTTGAAAAACGACCATCTGCGATTTCGAGGAGTTCAAAATAAAATTTGATTTGGTTAACTGGTCTTTTAATCTTTAAAAGAAGGTTATCTGGTGTCCATCATTGTCGGTTCAAAGGCTTGAACGTAGGTTATTTGATTGCTTGCTTTTTTCTTATGCCTCAGCATATACTTTTAAAATGGTTTGCATTTGCGAGAATACGCTAAGTGGTCTCCACTACAGTTTGATCACTTCGGTTTTAGAAGGTATTTCTTATGTTTGTCGGCAGATCCACATACCCCGCATGTTTGCGGACTCTCGCATCTGCTTGACCAGTGCCCGCACTGATGACAGGTGTCGCAGTGGGAATCGATTAATGATACGGATTCCAGCATTGTAAAAATTAGCTGTGTCCCAAGTATGGGCTAAACTTAGAGTATCCAAGACGTATCGCGTCTTCAAAAGATGTTAGGGCGAATGTCACGGGAATTGGATTCCTTTTCTAGTCATTCAAAAATCACACTTTTGTGATATTGAAATCATTTTCAAGAGAGATGATGTCCTCGCTTGATAAGAACGTTGGTATATTATTAATTTTTATCGATGCCTGTATTGGTTTAAAGACTATCATACATTTATCAAGGTAATTCTCGCACACGGAGACATAAGCTTTAGCAAGATCTTCAGTGTACAACGAGACTTTGATCTCTGTTTCATAATATTTAATAGAATTGAAAAGTATTGTATTTTTGTATTAAACAGAGAAGTTACGTAGGAACGCATTAAATAAATTGCTCCTTCTTTATGAGCTAGCAGATTGATAATAATCAAATTTCCATTTTTGGAATTGGGGTGAAGCTCTCTCTCCTTATTATATTCAACAAATGAAAATGCGTTTTGCGCACAAAATACATTGTTCTAAGGTAAGGCAAAAATCGTAAATGAGATATTAATTTGAATTTTACATAGCGTCAAGGAGACCAGCAAACTGAGACCTGTTATCTTTATACCAACATAAGATATACAACAGTCCAACAAAATTATTAATGCTATTTTTTAAATGGAATATTATTTTAACAATAATATCAATTAATGTGGTATTCATTAATTGATGTGGCCAATAATATTATTAATGATGTGGCCAATATTATTAATATTATTAATAATATTGGCCACAATTATTAAATTCTTCGGCATCAATCCAAAATAATAGTCCACTTAATATCATTAAAGCTTGCGAATCACAGGCGAAACGCTCAAATACAGTTATTATTAGAAATTTACCAATTTCTGAGGATGAACAAAAATCTATTCAGGCTTTATTCAGGGAGATTGGTTTTGTTTTACCAGCAGACAAAAAATTCTCATTTTTCAGACTTCCTGCGAAGCGGAGTGATGTGCCTCCGTGGCTCTTAATTTCTCTAGATGGACATTATGTAGATACTATTATTCGATCAGCTCACCGTTTGAAATCGTCAGTTCTTTTCCAGAGAGTATACATTCAACCAAATTTGTCCCCGGCGGAACGTGAGATTCAAAACGCGTTGCGCGCCGAACTTAAAAAGAAACGCCTGGCTGATCCGTCTGGCATATATCGCATAAGAAATACTCGTGTTTTGAGAGTGGGTGAGACTACAACTAGTACTGAGGAAACTATGTCTGGGATAGAAATTTCTTCGCCTATATGACTATGTGAAGAGTCTTTCCCTTTTTCTGCTTCCTCAATTGTTACTAATTTTGATTTCTCGAAGGTTAGCATTCTTTTATTTAATGTTGAAGGCTTATCATCTCTGCTTAATCTGGGTTTGGCCTCGTGGATTCAGCGTTTTGATGCGGTAATTTTCAATGAGACTTTTAGTCTGAATCATCTTTCTCTACAAGGGTTCTATACCTTTGACCTACCTGCCCGCTCACACGGTAGAGGTCGTCCATTTGGTGGTGTTATACTAGCAATAAAGTGTTTGCCTTCAACTTGGTCTCACTCTGTCTCAGATAATTGCATTTGTCTTGTAACTCCTTATCTGGTTATCATTGCGGTTTATTTTAATCCCGACTTCTCTGCGGCTGACATTATTGATGAAATTTCACAGCTTTGTTCTAATTTGCCATCTAATTCGAGAGTTTTTGTTGGTGGTGATTTTAATGCAAAATATTCAGTTCCATATAGACCAAAACTTCAACAGCTTATTAGTTACTTTGCATCTATGAACTTAAAACTTTGTATCCCCGCTGAGAAATGGTCTTATGAGTGTTATCGGTCGAGAAGTTTATTAGATTTTGCCTTTTCTAATTGCGAGGTAACGAAGATGAATACCATGCTTGCCTCTGAATGGTCTTTGATACGCAAGCATAAGCCGGTAAACTGTATAGTCAATTTTCATTCTCAGATATTAGAATCTCCAACTAGATTGTGTCACTCTCGTATTGTGAATCCCGAGTCTTTAAATATCCAAGTGGTTCTTAAAGCTTATTCTCTTATGTCAACTGGTCAACATCATGTGAGTGCTGATCTTTTGACTGCGGCAATAGTTCAGAGTTGTGGTTCGTCTTCCAGTCGGCGCTTCACGAGTCGTCCTTTTAATTATCGCAAGTGGCCTATCCTGCAAGAAATGCAGCGAACACTGCTTAGAATGTCTCGCGATTGTAGTAGTGGGCATTCTACAAAGGAGGCTTATATTGTCCTTCGACGGGTTTATACCAAAATGTTGCAGACTTTTTACCGAGATCGTTTGTACGCAGAAGAGTGTCATCGATTAAGTTTGGCAGAGAGCTTTCCATGGAAAGTCCATTCTAAACATCATAATAAAATCATGTCTTTAGTTCCGCTTTCCAAGTGGGTTGATCACTTTCGCTCTTTCCTCCATCTCGATGATCTATCGTTGTCATTGCCAGCTAATAATTTTGATTTTGACGGTTCCTCTGGTTTGATTGATACACCCTTTTCCATTGATGAAATTGAAGGATGCCTTGCGCGGATGCATGTGAAGAAAGCTAGTGGTCCGGATAATCTCTGCGTGGAGCAACTCCGAGCTACATTCCACATATTTGGCAGCTATTGGACCTTTATGTTCAATTCTCTACTCTATGGATCCTGTTTGCCATTCTCTTGGAAAGAGGGGATAGTGAAAGTTCTATATAAGGGCACCGGTCCTTTGGAATCTCCAGACTCTTATCGCGGAATTTTCCTTTTAAACCACGTTTATAAATTATTGTCGTTTGTATTAACTTCTCGACTAGCTAAGCACTGTTCTTCGTTATTGCCTGAAGAACAATTTGGATTTCGGCAAGGTCGCTCGACTTGTGATGCTATCAGTCTAGTGCGTTCTTCTGTAGTCAACTGTATTTCTAATAAAAATTCATTATATGCCATCTTTATTGATTTTCGTAGAGCATTTGACTCAGTCAATCGAAATATCCTACTTTCTAAGCTGCATAATAATTGTAATCTTCGTGGGCGCTTTCTTCGCCTACTATATCAGATTCTATTACCTAACCGTGTCAAGGTATTCGATGATTTAGCATACTCTGACTTCTTCACAGTTAATCATGGCGTACTGCAGGGGGACCCAATCAGTCCTCTATTATTTTCAATCTTCGTTATTGATTTACCACCGGTTATACGGTCTTTTGCAAACGAAGTTGAGTTGGCGCTATATGCTGACGATCTTGTGATCCTGACAAGAAACCTAGGCACGGCTCAAAAGGCACTCGATGGCTTGACTGTATTTTGTAGTCGGAATGAACTAGACATCAACATTTCAAAATCAACGGTAGTGAAGTTCCGCGGTGGTGGTCGTTTATCCAAGCATGACTCGCTTTTTATAAAGTCTCAGACACTAGAGTTCTGTACTAATTATAAGTATCTTGGCGTTCTATTAACGTCTAGATGGTCTTTTACCGCGCACCTTGAGGCTAAATCTTCTAAGATTGCAATTAAAACGGCTTCATATCCTCAACTAAGGAAGCTGTCGTTTGAAGGAGCGTTGAGATATTTCGAGTTAATGCTTCTACCAATTATTCAGTATGGGTTGGCAACATTCTGGGAGGACCTCACTGAGTTAAATTTTAGACAGATTGATAGGTGTCAGGCCCGATTTTTGAAACATATAGTTGGAGTATCCAATAAATGTAGTACGACAGCGATCACATACTTGGCAAAAATAAAGCCGCTTAGTGTCCGATTATGTAGTAGTCTTAGATGTGTTCAAACGTCTAGTTATCTCCAACATTTGGTAGCTCTTGAGACTAAATTCTTAAACGTGGATCATGATTTAGCCAATTCTCCTGTGTACCTGCAAAACAGTTGGAGATCACCGTTAAATGTGAAACGCCCATTGATATGGAGGTAGCCAATTCTCCTGTGTACCTGCAAAACAGTTGGAGATCACCGTTAAATGTGAAACGCCCATTGATATGGAGGTTATCTATTCATGGTTTTCATGATAACTACTGTCGCCGACTTCTCGCTTGTCATCGCCGTGATTCTTCTTGTATATGCCGCTTCTGTGCTTCTTCCTGTGATGCATTGCTCCATGCTCTAGCCTGCCCTCAACTCAGCCTTATGTCACTTCAAGAGATTAATGATCTTCGTCATTGATCAAAAAAAACGACGCATTAAGAAGACAATATGTATACTTCAAATTTTGTTGATTCTGACTAATTTCCTATTTTGTAATTATTTGCCCAGCCGAAAGGCGGAACGGGAAATAAAACTCTGTATTAATATTATTAATATTATTAATATTATTATTAATTGATGTGGCCAATATTATTAGCAATAATATCAATTAATGTGGTATTCATTAATTGATGTGGCCAATAATATTATTAATGATGTGGCCAATATTATTAATATTATTAATATTATTAATATTATTAATATTAATATTATTGGCCACAATAATATTATTAATATTATTATTAATTGATGTGGCCAATATTATTAGCAATAATATCAATTAATGTGGTATTCATTAATTGATTGTGGCCAATTGATGTGGTATTCATTAATTAATGTGGTATTTATTAATTAATGTGGCCAATCAATTAATGTGGTATTCATTGACTTTTCAAGAGCATTCGATCGGGTGCCGCATGAGAGCTTGGTAGCATTACTATTTAACTACGACATTCCTGTAATGTTGTGTAATTGGATTCAAGATTTCCTACGTAATCGTTTCTTTAGGGTGAGAGTTGGCACCCATCTTTCCACTTCCAGACGCGTTTACTGTGGTGTTCCGCAGGGTACCGTACTAGGACCTCTGCTGTTTATTGTGTTCCTTAACGATTTGTTGCTGCGGATTCAGAGTCCCTGTCTTGCTTTTGCTGACGACCTCAAAATATGGTCTGTAGATGATATTGATCCGCTTGGCATTTCCCTGCAGGAAGACCTTAATGAAATATACCAATGGAGTGAGGCTACTGGTATGAAGATCAATGTTGACAAATGCGGCCACATGAAATTAGGAAGGCGTTGCGATGACCGTCGTTTTCGCCTCGGAATTTCAATTCTTAATGTCGTCATGGAGTATAGGGATCTGGGTGTCATGGTGCATAGGACATTGAAATCCCGATCAAATACAGAGTTTGCCTATAGTTCAAGAGTTCAATAAACTAGAGTCAATCCTTCGTAGAGGTTCTCGAATGTGTATGGATGGATCATATTCATATCGTGAGCGGCTTGAATTTCTAAAGATACCATCTTTGGGTCAGAGGCTATATTACCTAGACCTTGTTGCATTATGGCGAATGGTTAATGGGATAGATGGTTTTCCCTCGTGCTATGTTAAAGTTTGTTCTCAGACGCATCGTGGCCACCCGTTGAAACTATTTAAGTTTCCCCACGGTAAAGTAGTGAGTTTGGCTAGGCTCTCACATAGAGCATTAAACGCTTGGAACACGTTGCTAGGAGAAATAAAGAATTGAAAAGAATTAACTACTCGAAACCTAAATTCTCGTCTTGTCATAGGTTATAATGGACTTTTCAAAAAGAGGATGGCGCGATTTATGATAGACATTTGTGTTCTCAGCCATTTGTCGCCGTCCTGCTCATTTAATAACCCGTGCACTTATTATGGTAAATGAAAATAACTCAAGTATGGTAAAAGATTACTTGTATTGCGATAACACAATTTCAATACAAGTAAATTCATTTGGTTGAGTAAGCAAATGTGCTGATGCTATTCCACGCCGTATTGCAGCGAAGTTGTATTAAATTAAAAACAGTCAATAACTTTTTTAACAAATTAAGAATGCTGTTGAGCTTCAAATGAGCAAGAGTAGCCCAATTGAAGTTTAATGGTCATACGAATTTCGTGCAGCCCAATTAAAGCTAAGTCGTCATAAGAGCTTCTCGCAACTCACAGTAGTAATCAACTAACTTATCTAAAATCAATTTTCAAAGCAGCCCATTTGGGGCAACCGTATGGCCTTTGTATTATTACGTAGAGAAATTTATATCAAAACATTTAAAAGTAATATTTTTTATTAATTAATATATGAAGAGTCGAGTTCTAACATGAGACTTGTGTATGATTTGCTCTTAACCGAAATAAAATATCAAAGATCAAAGTTATTACAATCTTTCATATTTTAATTAAACAATTTTGAATAACAATTTCTTAAAAAAGTGGGATAAGGAAAAGTATAAAAGATTAAGGAATGGATCATTAATGGATTTTGTCGTTATTTGATACATTTAAAACACCTATAAATACAAAATCACCATTTTGTTATTGTGCGATTATTGCAGTAAGATTTAATGGAATGGTTAACTAATGCGGTCAAAACCTGAATGATTACTTCTTTCCTTCAACAACCAAATACTATCTCATTTTACTTTAAATTAGAAACTTTATATTCTTCCAGTATAGATTAAATTGAGGTAATTTCACTGTTTTAAAAATAATATACATCATTGCGATTGATGTCAAATGAATGATAACGAACAATCATAATAACTGAAGTTTCGACGTTATTACGACTAATTAGCAGAGCGTACTCCTAGCTGCTGGCCGCAGAGAGACCACTAAGCGGTCACTAGCGACATTATTGTAATGTGCAGGGAACTATGATGCAGCAAGTCATAAACCTGACATGACTTACATCATATATCCAATACGGTAGTAGTAAATAGCGTGTCACTATTCAGTGCGCAATCGGTATTTTACTACGGGCGAAAAATATTAATTTAAATTAAAAACTTTTGGCAAATTTTCCAAATATCATTATAATTCACGCTAAATGAAGTTGAAACCAGCAATCCTAGCGACTGCAATTTCGTCGTTATTACTACTCATTAGTAAGAGATACTACTTAATATTCACTGTGGTGGTATTAATTACAAATTAATATATTAATATTTTAGAAAAAATAAGAATAATATTACCTTACATAATATTATATTACATTACCGAAATGGTAAATGTACAGCAGTTTCTCTATAATATCAATAAAATTAATAATATCATTTTTTATCTATAATATTAATCAATTCAAATGGAGCGATTGTTAATATTAATAGATTTTTTGCTCATTAATTTTAATTATTTATTTAATGGTGAGTATAAATATTATTTAATTCTTCGAATTTTCCATAGTAAAGTGTTATTATAGTATGTAATGCTTTCGTGACGATTGATGACGCAATATTGTAGTAATTCGTTGTTCAATAAAAAAGGAATTAACATTTTGTAACTGCTACATTTATTTATAAATTAATTATTATAAATTTATTATAATCAATTATATCTAACATACTGATACTTCGTATTACAGGTACTGATACTTCGTATTATACTGATACTTCGTATTTAATATAAATATTAAAAATTAAAATTAATGATTAATATGAAGAATATTTATATTCTTTATAAAGAATAGAAATATTCTTTATAAATATTTTATTTATATTCTTAAATTAAAAATTATGATAAATAAAAATAAAATAAAAAGTAAATAATAAAAGATTATAAATAATTAATAATTTTTCAATCTATAACTTACTTAATATATAGAAAGAAAAAAATCAGATCAGATAACTAAGTCTACGTGTTTTATGCTTTTTCTTTATAGAAAAAGAAAAAAATCAGATTTTTTTTATAATTTTTTTTATATTTTTTTTATCAGACTTTTTTTTCTTTATAGAAAGAAAAAAATCAGATCAGATAACTACGTGTTTTATGCTGTAAATTAAAAATAATGCTAAAAATTTAAGTAATTAAATAATAAATAATTTAATAATTATTAATAATTATTAATAATTATTAAATAATTATTTAATAATTTAATAATTAAAAATTACTTTCTTTATTGATTTCCTAAAGTTTATAAACAAAAGTTTATATATAAGATTTGATACAATTAATATCAAATAAAATATAAAATTGAAATTAGGAATAAAAATCAATTTTTATGATTGAATAATAAATAACTGACGACGCATCAGAATAAGAATTATCACGAAGAACTGATGTAATCAGGTTTAAAATTTAAAATAAAAGTCAAATTTTATAAATTGACTTTTAATAACATCACCTGTTATTTTATAAATAACAGGTGATGTATAAGAATAAGGAATAGAGCTTAGTTATCAGAAGGAAATGCTTTATTATCAGGTTCAGGCCCTAATTCCACAAAATTCATTAATAGATCAAGATCAATTTATTAATCTTGAATTAAACTTTTAAGATTAATGATCGATAAGTTAAATGAACATTTTAAATAGCATTTTAAACTGGCACAATTTTAAATTAATTAAAAATTACTTTCTTTATTGATTTCCTAAATTAATAATATGGAGTACAAGGATAAAAACTTAAAGAAGCACAAATTGTTTTTTTTTGGCCAGACTATGTTGGGTTTCGGATTTTATTAATATAAAGAATATTTATAATTAACATAAATATTTAAATTCAACGATATTAAATCTACAATATATACAATTTAATCATTTGAAACAATCTATAATTAAGTTATAAAATGGAAAAATAATCACATTTAAAATAATCACATGTTCAACTTAATGTTATACCTTGGTTACTAATCCATATTGGCAGATGTAAATTTGAATAATCTGTTTTGACAACTGCTTTGTGAGGAACATATTTCTCCAAGAATTACTACAGCGTTTGTCACTCATTAATAAATTGGAATGGTGGTGATGTTGCAATGGTGGGAGTTTGCTCGTCGTCGGTGAATTATTTATACTCGACTGCGTCATATTATTCTCCTGTTCAATTTCGATCATGCAGTCTTGATTTGTACAATAATTCTAAAATACTGAGCATAAAAACGGTAATTGCAAATAGAGCATTATGATTGTCTTCTATGTAAACGCTATAGTTCGGGAACGCTTGTTTGACTCACTTGTAGCAATGCTTGTTGCCTTCTCGTCAGAAACAGAAAATTACAATTTAAAAATAGGACAATAGGCAAACATTAATGTGTGTATCCGTTTTTAAAATAAAAAGACAACATGTAATTTTCTAGTTTATAGAGAAGTTCACACATTTTCAGAGCGTTTCTAGGAGTTCGTGATCTGATATTATATATAAAGCGAGTTTAGTTACCAAACGGGTTGTAGCAATCGATATTTTTCATTAGTGAATGAAATGTATGAAATCAATAGTTGTATTACCAGCCTTTTTGAAAGCTGGTAATTTTGGGTTCTGCTACTGATGAATCTGTATGAAACGTAAACCGAATAAAAACAACAATTTTCTCAATTTTTATTAGCGTTTAAAATTAATGCTCCTTATATATACTTTCTATATAAATATATTATATATATTGATCAAGATCAATGGATCAAGATCAATTTATTAATCTTGAATTAAACTTTTAAGATTAATGATCGATAAGTTAAATGGACATTTTAAATAGCATTTTAAACTGGCACAATTTTAAATTAATTAAAAATTACTTTCTTTATTGATTTCCTAAATTAATAACATGGAGTACAAGGATAAGAACTTAAAGAAGCACAAATTGTTTTTTTTGGCCAGACTATGTTGGGTTTCGGATTTATTAATATTTATATTATATATAAACTATTATATATAATATAATATATTTATATTATACTGCCATGCACAGAGCTTATGCTAAATTCCCTCTGATGATTCAGATTAAGGGTAGTTCTGTTTTTCGAGCTTTAAACATTGTTTAAGCGTGTGTTAAGGTGTCTTTGGATGATTATTGAAGTCACAATACGGATGAGCGCCGTTAGAGCGAAACGCGTCTACCGTTGTTGAAGTTTATCGTCACATAGGATGACTGGGAATACATAGCGACTCTGAATATCGTAAGAATTATTCGGTTCTATTTCTTGGTCTAATGAAGATATATAGAATGCTTTCTGATATTTACGCCTCCTTGTGGGGAAAACATAGTAATTTATTTATGAGTACACTATTTGGTGTCTCAGGGAAGGTGTAACAACAAATTATATTTAATATATTTGTACACTTGAAAGTGTTCCTGTAAAACAGCATTTCTATTAAAAAGAATTTAGTGCCTGATGCATGGTTCAACTGTAATACGAACTGCCATGCACAGAGCTTATGCTAAATTCCATCTGATGATTTAGATTAAGTATAGTTCTGTTTTTCGAGCTTTAAACTTTGTTTAAGCGTGTGTTAAGGTACCTATAGATGATTATTAAAGTCACGGTACTGTTGAGCTCCGTTAGAGCGAAACGCGTATACCGTTGTTGAAGTTTTCGTCACACAAGGATGACTGGGAATACGTAGCGACTTTGAATATCGTAAGAATTATTCGGTTCTATTTCTTAGTCTGATGAGGATATATAGGATGCTGCCTTGTGTTTATGCCTATTTATGAGGAAAATATAGTGATTTATTTACGAGTACACCATTAAGTGTCCCAGGGCAGGTGTAACAACAAATTATATTTTATATATTTGTACACTTTAAAGTGCCCTGTTAAACAGCATTTCTATTGAAAGGAATTTAGTGCCTGATACATGGTTAAGCTGCATTACGCTTTACCATGCACAGAGCTTATGCTAAATTCCCTCTTATGATTCAGATTAAGGGTAGTTCTGTTTTTCGAGCCTTAACACTGTTTAAGCGTGTATTAAGGTGCCTATAGATGATTATTAAAGTCACGGTACTGATAAGCTTCGTAAGAGCGAAACGCGTATACCGTTGTGGAAGTTTGTCGTCACACAATAGGATGACTGGGCATACATAGCGACTTTGAATATTGCGATAATAATTCGGTTCCATTTCTTGGTCTGATGTTATATATAGAATGGTGCCTGGTGTGTATGCCTCCTTATGGGAGAAAAGTGATATATATATTACAAACAATAAAATATCATAAATATAAAAAGAATAAAATAAATATGATCTTTGAGTCATTCTATGCTTGACGACAAACTTCACAACGGTATACGCGTTTCGCTCTTACGGAGATCATCAGTACCGTAACTTCAATAATCATTCATAGCCACCTTAACACACGCTTAGACGGTGTTAAGGCTCGAAAAACAAAACTATTATTAATCTGAATCATCAGAGGGAATTTAGCATAAGCTCTGTGCATGGCAGTGACTATTACAGTTTAACCATGCATCAGGCACTAAATTCTTTTTAATAGAAATGCTGTTTTACAGGGATACTTTCAAATGTACAAATATATAAAATATAATTTGTTGTTACACCTGCCCTTGGACACTCACTGGTGTACTCATAAATAAATCACTATGCTTTCCTCATGAGGAGGCATGAACACCAGGCAGCATTCTATATATCTTCATCAGACCAAGATATAGAATCGAATTATTCTCGCAATATTCAAAGTTGATGGGCATACGTAGCGACTTTATTAATTTGGTCACAAAAGGCTATCCGATTTTTAATACGTCGGTAAAGTAGCCCTTTTGCAATATATAACCAATGAAGTATATCGTTTCGTGTTCTGATTGCAAAAACGTTGTTTCCGTTGCTTCGGTTCTCAGAGATAAGATCAGTTTTATTCATTAGATAATTTATTTAAAAAGCTCATAGTTTTAGGTTAAACAATTTAAATGATTTAAATGATACCCAAATTAAAGGGTAAATTAGCACCTTATATTAACTTCAAAAATTATGATTAATGAAATTATAGGAGATTAAAACGAGTTTCACATATATGGCTAGCTGTGCTGATAATTAAAAAGGACAGCAAAAGTTACTGTCGTTCAAATCCATTTAAATCTAGGACTATATGTATAAGTGTGTACCGTGTGTCAGTACACACTTAACACAATTTGTGTTCTTCAGCACAGGTCGTTGGAGTAACATTGGCGTAAATTGCAATTTAATCGAAAATATTAATCACGT
Organism: Pomphorhynchus laevis; assembly: GCA_012934845.2. NCBI lineage: Eukaryota > Metazoa > Acanthocephala > Palaeacanthocephala > Echinorhynchida > Pomphorhynchidae > Pomphorhynchus > Pomphorhynchus laevis. The sequence goes on from WNNJ02003773.1 coordinate 59,045, forward strand.
TTAAAATCAATAAATTTCATAAATGATTTCCAATAATGAATCTCATTGATTGTTTTACGCTTTATATATATAGGTCGACAAACTTATGGGTTTCATATGTTCCTTAAGGTTAAATCTGTTAGACAAACAACTAAATGAAATCGAGATGCTCAATTAGAACTCGATTTTATACGCACACCTAGAGAATTTTCCACGTATATCCTGCTTAAAATAACACAAAAATTGCTAGTAATGCCTATGAAATAATAAAGAATCAAAGCGTAAGGCAACTATATTTTATTAAACGAGATTAATATTATTAATATTATTATAATATTGTTTGATTTACGTTATTTAAACAAATTCAAATAGGTCGACAAGCCTGATAATCTGACCTTAGCAAGCAAATCCGAATCGCAACCGTAGTAATATAGCGATAATTAATTTAATTAAATCATTATATATTTTACCTTTTAAGAGCATTGATTACTAATTTATTTTAGTAAAAAAATTAATAATTGCAATTATATTGCAATTGTAAAAAAATATTTTAATATTTTAAAAAATATTAAAATTGTAAAATTTTAATATTAATAAATATTATAATATTTAATATATATAATTTTATATATAATTTAATATTTTTTATATTAAAAAATATTAAAAATATTAAAGTTGGGAATAATAGCAATGTAATACAGCAAAAATGTAAATCTCAACTCAATTTCAAAAAGATAAAGTGAAATTATTTATGAAAAGTTGATATTTTTGATATTTTAATCAAAAATTAATTTAAATTAATTTAATTATTTTAATTTAAATTACCATCATTGAAATTACAATATAATTACAATGCTGATCCAGCCCAATATTTAAATCGAATTGTAAAATCTTTCGCTTAGTGATTAGTCTTAATACTAGAAGAAAGAAGCAACCGTTTTTTATGACAAGACGTTTATTGTAATATATGACAAGACGTTTTTTAAAATGACAAAACGCGGAATGCTTTCAAAATTCTGTTGAACTTGATTAATAAACCAAAGTTTGTAAAAAATTTTGATATGAAATGTAGATAACTGTAAAATTTCAATTTAATTAATTTTGTGCTTAAATTTAAGTTTTAATTTTTATTAACTAATTTTTGATAGCCTCTTAGTACATTTATTGTTTAATATGTACAATAAATAAAATTTTAAATGATTATTTTTATTCCAAATCAAATAAAAAGTTTTATTACATTTGCTTATTTGTTTAAAAATAGATGAAACCGGAACTAAGTTTGTTTTACTGGTAACAGCTATTTATGAGTAAACCATTATGGTAGATATATCCTTGAAAAATCATAATAGAAGAACTTACGCAACATCTTAAAGCATCTAATTTTAACGAATTTAACGACGAATATAATGTCACAACCATATTAAGTTGAATTCACGGCAAAACAAAATGATACGTAACTTGTAAAATATTCAAAATTTAGATTTTCTAAGAGCGTACCAACGTGAAATTTTCTTCTAGAATTAAATAAAAAAGCAATATTTGTATTAAACAACATAAATCTTCTGTGAGTGATACCAGTTTTGAGAGAATTTCAGCATATATCTAAACTATAGAATTTTTTGATAACTAACTTATAAGGAAGAGAATCTATTAAATTCCTAAGCATGGTAATGTAGAGCAAAATCTCGAAAATAGGGTAGTACTATGTAAATGAGGTGATTGTCATACACAACGCACATCAAGAGGAAACACATGTTCCTGGTTTTCCATTTTTAGATGAAAATTAGAGCATTTCTGATTTGGGCTATTTCAGCTCTACACAAATCCTGGAATTTTCAAAACAACTAGAAATTCTCATTTGCAATTTTTAGAGTCAATTTCAGACTAACAATAAAATATTTAAGCTGTTAAAAGCAACTTATTGGCAAACTCTGTAAATTGGCTTAAAGTACTAAATAGTTCAAAATCTATAATTATTTACTTTAGAATTTCAATGATAAAGTAACTTAGCAATTAACAGTTAATAAAAAATACTGAATATCATGTTAAAACTTCAGAAACCTGAGGTTTTTTTGCATGAATTTTAATCCAAGCAACTGAATCTCGAACACCGGTTATTATATAAATTTATACATCAACATTTAAATCAACTTTTATACTTCAACATTTAAATTAATTATGAAATATAAATAATAATTATTTTCAATGATAATTGCATACTCGAATTAATTTTATTAATTACGTTAGTAAACACTTGTTCAATATTAATAATTCGAGCAACTGAATCTCAAGCATTGGTTATATAAATTTATAATTTAATTTATTAATATTTATTAATGTTAAAGATCTAAAATATTCTCCTTAATATATAATCATATCAGCTAGCTGAGTTTACTTATTTTAAACTATTTATAAATTGAATAATGATAAATAAAATAAATTATAAATAATAAATAATTATATAAGATTTTATATTATAGATATTTACATAAAGTCAAAATTCAAATACAAATAACATTTAATCGGTTGTGTCTATTATTTGGATTGTTTGATTCATAACAATTATGTGGATTGGTTGATTGTATAAATTACATTCATTGAATCTTTATAATTTAAATTAGTCTTACATCAGCATCAACATTTAATGGCAAATAATACTTATCGTCATAATAGAGTGATTTTGTAAATGGTGTGATAATGCCGGTTATATTAATTTATATTATTTTATCATAACACAAGTGTATCACATTTCATGTAAGCAGTTCATTTTGATCCTTGTACATTTCATCCTTATTAATAAATATATAATTTACGAAGATTAATATTTATAATGTATAATTTACAAAGAGACACAAGATGATTATTAAAAACAAGCTCAAAGTTTACCTCCTACTTACGCTTTCCTTGCATTATAGTTAACTACATTTCATTCCATATTTCGGATGGCTGTTGGTACGTTGTAAATCTGGAGAATATCTATCATTCACGTGATTGCGCTAACTTTTAATTTTTAATCACATGATAAAAGGCATAATCTACAGAATATAATAATTACATGATATAATATTATTATATCATAATAATGTAGAGGAAATTTATTAGGGCACTGCGTCTCTCGACTTGGCCAAATGAAAGAAATTAAATAAAACATTGTGCAACGACTTCATTTGAGATAATATCAATATTTGATAGTCCACCGCTAGTTCCCAACAGGCAAAAGAAATTTAGCAGGTTTATCAGGTTAGCCGTAAACTTAACCTATCGATCTCCTTCAAAGATTTTTGCGCTAACACCGGGCACTCAAATACGTGGGATAAAGACTCACATCTATCACCACAGAAAAAACACACACACGAAACTCCACGTTTATGGACAGGTATGCGAGTGCAACAAAACTTGTCGTGATATCCGTGTAAAGAAACCCTCCAAACGAGGGGGCGTTTAGAAGCACACGGAGACTGCCAACTCGTTTGCGTATTAACTGGTGAAGTGTACAGATGATGATCTAGCTTGCTAACCTTATCTGTAAAGTCTTTTTTATTTTGAATATAATGTACCGTATCTTGTGCTCCGATCATATTTCGTAAATACTCCGTACATAACTCGACTTTAGATAAAACATAAACCGCAGTTGTCGAGCACTTTGGAGAGACGCCTACAACACGCTTAATGAATCTGCCTTTACATTTGTCGATCTGCGCAAAATTAGCCGTCGTGAGGTCCGTCCAGATTGCTGAAAGCGCGTACGACAAAATCGGTAGAAGCATGACATGAAAATACTGAAGAGCACCACCAAAGGAAAGCTTACCTAAACATTTAACTCGCGAAGTGGCTATGACGATTTTCGCACATTTCTTTTCGATATGAAGCTTAAAAGACCACCTACTTGTCAATAGCATCCCCAAATACGTGTATTGATTACTGAACTCTACCTTCCTGCTGTTTAAACTAATCTCGTCATGTGAGCACAATCTGCCACCTTTACGAAACTTTACTACCTTTGTTTTATCGATATTGACTTCAATTAGATTATTTGAACAGTAGTTAGCTAGAGCAGTGGTTACGTTTTGAGCCGATTCCAGATCTTTCGTTAGAATAACTAAGTCGTCCGCGTAAAGAACAGAACTTGAAGTTTGACATTCGTTTCTCAGATGAGACGGCAAATCATGGATATAAACAGAGAAAAGGATAGGGCTGAGCGGATCTCCCTGCATCACACCGCGGCTAGCAATTATTGTGTCTGATGAAGTAAGTCCGTCGAAGACATTTAATGAATTGGCATAGAGGATATTGCCTAAGAGTTTCAGCATACGACCAGATATCCGGAAATCCATCGACAATTTACGGGTGAGTATTTCTCGATTAACCGAATCAAAGGCTTTTTTAAAGTCAACAAAGATAGCATATAAATGACTCTTGCGTTCGAATTGTAATAACACTTGTTCACGAACTACCTTGATTGCATCCACCGTTGATCGGTGAGGTCGGAAACCAAATTGTTCTGGCGGCAACAGATAATCACGGTGTTTCGATAATCGATTGGTTATAAGAGTGGACAAAAATTTATAGGTATGGTTTAGCAGGGCAATTCCACGGTACGAGTTGGTATCACTTATATCCCCTTTACCCTTATACATGATTTTTATTACAGCTTGCTTCCATGACACCGGCATTTGATAACCGTATAGGATACAATTGAATAAATGTAGCCAATAACTCGATAATAAATAAAAGGAATCTTTAATTTGTTCAACACAAAGTTGGTCAGGGCCGGCCGCCTTATTATTAGACATAGAAAAGAGAGCAAGTTCCAATTCGGGCAATGAAAATGGAGCATTTAGTTGGTCATTGTCACTGTCCAAGCATGACAGTGTTATCAGCGCATTATTACGACACATTGGGAGGTCATGTGAATTAACGAGAATATCGTTAAAGTGCTTAAACCAACGGTTCATCGGGATGCCAGAGGTACTAGCATTGTTTTTTCTTTGCAGTTTCCAGGGGCATCGTTCTGCTTGTCGCAAGCGTTTGTATTGTCGCAAGCGATTATATCATAATAATATAATAACATAATAATATAATAATTATATAAATATAATTAATAATATAGTAATTACATACTCGAATTATGTCAATTTTATTAATTACTGTTATTTATTAGTCAATTCATAAAAATGACGTTTATTTTTAATTTAAATTTTTTATTTTAAGTTGATTTAAATTATAGAAAATCTAAAAACAATTATTAATTTTATTATTTAATTATTAAATTTTGATTTAGCATTATTATGTTTTGTTTATTTTATAATTATATTAAATACGTAGACTCAGTTAGCTGATTTAATTTATTAATTACTTTAGTAAACACTTGTTCAATATTAATTTTTGGAATGTTTCCCGATTGACATTATATTAGAGTCCGCATTGCTGAATAAAGTAATATTGTATTGTTTTATCAATTTTTATTGAATTTTTAATTAATGAAGTGAACGTTATGTTGATTTTTAGTTGATTTTTGATTGGCAAAATCAATTTCAAATCACTGCTTCTAAAATCCTATTCTTTATTACTTTAAATTGATTTTGATCTTTATTGCTTTTATTTATTTTAATTTTATAATTGATCTGTGGTATGTAAAATATAATTCGATAAAATATAAATTTAATACATTTTTGAGTTGAAAACTAGATCATTAGAGATTTAAGCTATTTTAGCACTTTGGAAAATAGACACAAATCCTGGAAAATTAACTGTTAACAATTAACAGTTAATTAAAAAAATACTGAATATTATGTCAAAACTTCAGAAACCTGAGGTTTCTTTGCACGAATTTTAGTTCGAGCAACTGAATCGCAAACATCGGTTACATCGGTTATTATAAAATTCGCATACTTTTAAGCGCTTGTCTTGCAAGAGTCTTCCTAGCATACAATTACAATGTTTTTCTCATATTCTTTAGAACTCTATTGCTTTATTTATTTTAGTTTTATGATTGATATGTGGCATGTAAAATATAAATTCAATCAGTTGGGTAAACATTTTGTTAATTTTTAGTTAATCGCCCTAAAATCAATTTCAAATGGCTGGAAATCGTAAAGTTAAACAATTGTTCAAATTGCAGTTGTAAACAATCAGATCTAAACATTTATATCTTCCAAATATTTCACAGAACTATATTAAAATATCTTCCCTAATCTATTGTATTCCATATTGATTATACATTATAACTAATCTTTAAATACGCATTAAGATGCAACATAAAAATACAATATGTAACTAGCAAAAATTATTGCCATCATGCACATGCATGTGGATAATGATTAATGCATACAAAATTACGCATTAATTCATTCGGTCACTTGAGGAAACTTTGGGTTAAATATAATTTATTGAAAATGCTAAATTTAAATCCGAAATATCTAAATTTTGAGTTAAATAATAAATCCAAATATATGTGATTGTATTTGTTGAACTTTATCACTGAGAATGTTTGTTCACATAAATGAGTATATCCAAAGTGTGCTAGAATTCTCGAAGCATTCCCTCCGGTGTGAAAAGTTCTCTTCTTCGAAGGAGGCATAAAAGTTTAGTAGTGAGGCTGATCTGAGGGGATCTTCTAGAAATGCGTCATACTGCAGGTCAATTAGTTACATATGAACTTCATTTGGATCATTATCTACACTACCTGCTTACATAATAAAAAATTAAAATGCCCGTTGAATAGATGTTTTATTCTCAGTAGTTGTGAAATCTTGAAATTGCCTTGAAAACATGAAAGCTTTGAATGCGGCTTGCTACTTGTGACAGTAATTGGCTGATGGTATGTTACATCTTTTAGTGTTGGCAAATGAATCATTATTTTGTCCTTCACTTGTCTTGAGATAAACTGTAACTTCTACTTGAAAGACTACAATGCACTGTACATATCATGCACAAAAAAGCACTTGCACCACGCTCATTCATTAGTACAATTAATCTACAGCCTTTATCTGAAAGCCCCGGGATGACTTCACATAAATTGTGAATCTGTTCTTTCGGGTGCCGGACAGCAATGGTAGCTGATGTCACAATGTTTCATCTCATTTTCCTGTAAAAAACAAATTGTCTATGATTTAATGCTCCTACTATGAAGTTATCTGTTTTAGATAATGTGGGAAAATAAAATGCAAATATTTTAATTTATTAGAATTAGGTTGTGTCACTTTATTCTTCATTATCTTTAAATGACCAATATTTTCGTAACTAAATTTGAACAACATTAGGTTGTCACACGTGTCATATAGCCCGATTTCTGTATTAACTTGTACAAACATTAGTTTAAATAATTCATCAACAATGTTTTCTCTTTCATCGACTGCATGGACGCAAGCTCCTCGGTGACTTGAAAGTATGTAGTTATTTCACTTAAGACGGTAAGAAGCTAAGCAGGATCGCACACATCGCAGTTATCTTCCAGAGCCAGAGAAAAACAGTCAAAGTCTGCAGCTTTTTTTTCAGCTGAAACAGTTTCCAGTGATGCCATCAGACCCTACACTTCAGAGTGCGTCAAAAATGAGACGTTTTTAATCGCGTCATTTGTGAGAAATGGAAAAAACTTTTCCTAACGGTATCTACTCTGATGGGGTGAAAAGCCTTGTTATATTTGCGTTTTTACTAGAAACACATCATACACACTTTCACACAAACTGCGTTATCTTTAATTCCTGTAAAATAAGTACTTGACAGTTCATGTCTTGAACTTTTCCCAACAAACGCTAATTTAATTTAAAATCCTAAATGATTTCAATTGAATTTGCTAAATGTAATAAGAGTCTTTTATTTAATCTAATTGTCAATAAAACAGACGAATCGGGTTGTCGTCAGCCAACATTAAAAAGACCGAAATGAGAAACGTAAATATTGAATCAGTAGCTGTTAAGGTTCATCATTACTGAAATGAAGCGTACTGCTGTTTGCTTTTAGATAGGATATAAGCAACATGCTAGATAAAAAAATAGTCATCAAAATTTGAATAATAACAATGAATACACAGGTATATGAACTTGAAATTAGGAAACAAACTATAGATGACTAGTTTGATAATAATTAATTGCAAAAATAGGAAGGTTTTTAAATTGAAGGTAGAACCTTTCCCTACTAGGCTGATTTAATTTAAAATCACAAATAATTTTAATTAAATTTGCAGAATATAATAATAAATCTTTCATTCAATCTAATTGAAAACAAAGTAGATTAGTCGAGTGATCGTCAGCCAACATTAAAATGATCGAAGTGTGAAACTTAGGTATTGAATAAGTAGACAATAAGATCCACCGATACTGAAATGTAGCGTACTGTTGTTGGCTTATAGATAGGATTAAGGCAACGTGCAATGTCATCAAAAAGTTCAATAGTAACAATGACTGCACAATTATATCAACTTGAAATCAGAACACAAATTGTAGATGACTAGTTTGATAATAGAAATTAATTGCAAAAATATGCAGGTTTTTAAATTGAAGGTTGCACCTTCCCAACCATTACTGATTAATAGGTACTTGATCAATAGCTAATGAGGACAACCAATACTGAAATGTAGCGTACTGTTGTTGGCTTATAGATAGGATTAAGGCAACGTGCAATGTCATCAAAAAGTTCAATAGTAACAATGACTGCACAATTATATCAACTTGAAATCAGAACACAAATTGTAGATGACTAGTTTGATAATAGAAATTAATTGCAAAAATATGCAGGTTTTTAAATTGAAGGTTGCACCTTCCCAACCATTACTGATTAATAGGTACTTGATCAATAGCTAATGAGGACAACCAATACTGAAATGTAGCGTACTGTTGTTGGCTTATAGATAGGATTAAGGCAACGTGCAATGTCATCAAAAAGTTCAATAGTAACAATGACTGCACAATTATATCAACTTGAAATCAGAACACAAATTGTAGATGACTAGTTTGATAATAGAAATTAATTGCAAAAATATGCAGGTTTTTAAATTGAAGGTTGCACCTTCCCAACCATTACTGATTAATAGGTACTTGATCAATAGCTAATGAGGACAACCAATACTGAAATGTAGCGTACTGTTGTTGGCTTATAGATAGGATTAAAGCAACGTGCAATGTCATCAAAAAGTTCAATAGTAACAATGACTGCACAATTATATCAACTTGAAATCAGAACACAAATTGTAGATGACTAGTTTGATAATAGAAATTAATTGCAAAAATATGCAGGTATTCAAATTGAAGGTTGCACCTTCCCAACCATTACTGATTAATAGTTACTTGATCAATAGCCAATGAGGACAACCAATACTGAAATGTAGCGTACTGTTGTTGGCTTATAGATAGGATTAAGGCAACGTGCAATGTCATCAAAAAGTTCAATAGTAACAATGACTGCACAATTATATCAACTTGAAATCAGAACACAAATTGTAGATGACTAGTTTGATAATAGAAATTAATTGCAAAAATAGGAAGGTTTTCAAATTTAAGGTTGCATCTTCCCTACTAGGGGCTGATTTAATTCAAAATCTAAAATGATTTCGATTAAATTTGCAAAATGCAAGGCGAAATGTTTTCATTGAATCTAGTTGCCAATAAAAGCAGACAAGTCGAGTGATCGTTAGCCAGCATTAAAAGAACCGAAACGTGAAATGTAGGTATTTGATCAATAGCTGATGAGGTCCATCAATACTGAAATGTAGCGTACTACCATTGTATTAAAGTAGCGTGCAGTGTCATCAAAAATTTTAATTGTTACAATTATTATTAGAATAAAATAGTCATCAAACTTTCAATGTTAACAATGACTGCACAATGATATTAACTTAAAATTAGGAAACAAGCTATAGATGACTAGTTTGATAGTAATCTATATACAAGTTTTCAAATTGAAGGTGCACTTTCCCCTATCATCACCTATTTTATTTCAAATCACAAATAATTTCAATACAATTTTAAAAATTTTAGACAAAAGACTTTCATTCAATCTAATTGTCAATAAAACAGAAATTTAATCGAGTAATCTTATACCAACGTTAAAAGGACCGAAATGTGAAACGTAGGTATTGGATCAGTAGCTGATGAGGCTATAGCTTTGAAGCAAAGTGCAATGTCATCAAATATTTCAATTGTTACAATTATTATAAAATTATAATATTTAAATGTGATAACATGACAAGAAGCAGTAAAAGGTTCACTTTTTTGTATAAATATAATTTTGCCAATTGACAGCATTTTAAAGTTTAAAATTTTAAGAATCAAAAGTTAAATTAATTAACTCACTCTAAGAGGTTCTGCAGTGATCATACCAATAGAGGTTGCTCGGTGGCTAAAAACGTTTTTGGCGAATACGTATTTTTGAAGAAAATTTACCGTTTTTGAATTATGTTCATAACTTTGTATGTTTTGAATTGTCTTCAACCTTTGCACGATTGACGCCAGCTAAGTTGCCAATCATATAAGAAAATTGCGGATGAGGACGACAGTCACAAAAGTTTATAAAGATTTTGTCTTTAATTTTTAGACGTTTAGGTGGAGACTAGTACACTAATTTATCTTGGTTTGTTAGATTATCCTTGTGGTTTAGTTAAGCGATTACTAAAGTGTATCTTATTCGTTCCTTATACGGTTTTACCGAAACTCTAAATTAGACATCATCAGCTACTGATTCAAAATTTACGCTTCACATTTTGGTCTTTTTATGTTGACTGACGATCAATCGAATCGTCTGTGTTTTGACAACTAGTTTGAATGACCGAGTATTATTACAAATATTTATTGGAGCTGGATCAAAGAAGAGAGGAAATTATTTTTGATATCTCGCTAACTTCTGTTAGCATCTCTGGTAAATGACATTAGTTCAGATAATTTTCTGAAGATGCTAACAGAAGTTATCGAAATATCAAAAATAATTTCTTCTTTTCTTTGATCCAGATCCAATAATTATTTATCAATAATGGATCATCATCAACTATTTAAAAAAGACTATTATTACATTTTACGAATTATAAATTAATGACTGCACAATTAACTTAAATTTAGAAAGCAAACTATATTGATAATGTATCAATAATACAATAATAAAAAATTTGGAATTTAAACTATTTTTGCAATCAAACTATTGCAAAAACCAGTGAACTCACTTGAGATTGATGGACATTGTAGATACGAGTTTAACACGAGTTTAATAAGGACTCTGTCATCGAAAGCTATCATTATTTTATATTCTATAATAAATTTCTCGGGTCTATAATGTCCATCAGCCTAAAAAATAAAATAATTTGTTTAAAAATATTTTATTTTTTGAATTTTTATTTTATAATTATATAACCATATCACTGATTTAAAAAAACAAGTAAATTAAAGATAATATTATTATATATAATAGTAACATAATATATTATAATGTTAATATTATTTTAATAGTAAGGCTTACTTGATAGATGAACTATTGGTCTATATATTAGTTTATAGTAAATGTATCATCAGAGTGCGTTCGGCCTCGTTTTGTTATTCATTAGTTCATAGCTAAATAATTGTTATCTAACATTTATTCAAGGAATTGTATTTACGAAAAGGTTAACATCTGCTAAAAGGAATCTACACCATTAACAAATAAAGGTCCTTTTTCAATTTCAAGTATATATTTTTATACAGTTGTATAGAAAGGAAGAAATATCGTTTAAGTATCAAAAGACAAATTCCGTCTTTTGATATTTTATTTAATTTTTTAAATAAAAATTAAATTAAAGAATAACTCATCTGCTCGTTGTCAGCTCATGACATTACCTCGCAATTTATTTTCATAGAAATTAGCGAAACTATAATAGACTGCTGTTTTTAATTCTTTATTAAATATACAAAATTTCACCGTGTTTAATGAAATAATTACCACTGCATATTTTCTTCTTTCTCTCCTTTCAAATAATTTATTGTGGTGATTATTTGCTTTTACAGGTGATGTACCACTGTTATTTCGTCTCACAATTTCCTTTATCTTAGGATAATGTCGTCGGCGTCGACATACCGCCTGATGTCGAGGTGGATAAGTAATATAAATGTTCTGAATGCATGTTAAAAGTAAAATCATTTCTTAAAATATTATTATGGTTTCGAATCAAACGTTTTGCGGATATTTTTAAATTCAAATTGCAAATACACAATTTCTTTGAATGACGGTGACATGTTGTGAGCTATTTAATTTTCAGCAATTTAGAAAAACCATTTTTTCTCGACATCTATTAATAGTGAGCTATTGTAAATAAATCAACTTTAATATTAAAGTGTATCCTGCTCAAAATGATAATTAAAGTGCATATGAACCATTGGACCCTTTAGCATGTGACATACTTTTAAGTATTTGGAGTAATCGATTAAGCTGAAACCGTGATATAACATAAGGATTCGGTTTTATAGTTTAATATTATACAATAGCGATCAAATAAATGTACATTTATTCTAAATATTATAAAAAAATAAAAAATGAATTTTAAAACTAAATTAATGGGTAAATTCCCAATTCCTGGCAGCAATCAGTAGTTAAAGTACTTTATGAAGGTTCTGGAGACTCTTCCGATCCAAATGCATATCGCGTCATCGCAATACTTGATCATTCTTCTCAAATTTTTCTCATCCTTGCTTTCACGTTTCCTTTCACCTATTCCGAGCAACTCCTGCCTCCCAAACAACATGGATTTCGAAATCGACATTCGACCAGCACTGAACTAACCGAAACTCGACATACTGTTTTTACAACGATATTGTCCAATCGTCACACATGTGCAGTTTTCGTCGACTTTTCGAAAGCTTTCGATCAACCGTCAACATCACATTGAAAAACTTAATTTTAAATATCCTCCAAAATCATTCTTTTCGCAAACGACCTGCTAATACTTTCAAATTCTAGATATTATAAAGATGTTATTATAAAAATGATTTTTATAAATAAATTTATAAGTCAATTATATCATCATTTTGTATCCATGATTGAATACAATAATAAATAATACAATAATAGTTGTATTATATTAAATAATACAATAATAAAATATAAAATATAATATTTTATACATATTTTATATTAAAATATGAAATATGAAATATTTAATTGCTAAATTACAAACCTTTAATTAAACTAGTTTCGTATTTCACGTATTAGAAGAAAATGTAATAATATCTAAATAGTTTTAATAATCTCATAGAAAAAATACATTTAATTTGGATCAACAAATTTCACAATTACAATGGTTACTTATTGAATAAAATCTTTATTAAAATTATTTCCACAGGCAAATTCTCCTATGTTTGTAAATTGAAGAGAAAGTTTAAGAGATAAATGCATTTATCAACATATCAACATAATCAGGCTGGATCGTGTACATGACGTTGATGGAGTATTTTCTGGTTTGCGTATTGTTCTCTAATAGTGCTGATAATGTTGAGCGAGATTATTTAATAAATTATATTTTGTTTTTCTACCTGACTGTTTGAAATTGCTAAATAAAAACTTCAATCTTTTATGTAATAAACGATTTTAATTATTTGAATAGTTATATTTACTTAAAATATTTCTAGATCTTCGGAGAGTAATTAAGAATTGTTGTGCAGCGTTCAATGTAATGGAGATTGTTGCAGGAAATAATCTATCCTGGTTTATATATTTTAAATCTCATGAATAAACCTTGAATAGAAATTGAGTAGCTCTGTGAGCTTTTTAATTAATTAATAATATCCCAATGAACACATTGAAAGATTTCGATATCATTCAATATAAATATTAATTAAAAAATAGTATAGCGTTATTAATGTTTAATATGAACACTATTGAATGCCTACTTGATATCTAAAAAACGCGAATATGATATATTTTTAAGTTTCAAACGACTTTTCCTCTTTACTTGAAATGTCATGTCTGCTGTACCACAAATAATCGTAACGAAAATCACTTCCAATGAAACCGGAAGAGAGAAGTTTAAAAAGATGATTCATAAATCATATGCGGCAGTAGTCAAAAATACTTTAATACCATCAATACAACGGAACATCTACCAGGCAATTGTTCGATTTCGAAGGAATCGGATGCCACAACTACTTTATTCGTGGCTCCTGAAATGAGAAGGGCGAGTCTCAGAGCATAAAGGATAATAGTTCGTGGCATAGTAGAAGGTGACGATGTTTAGATGTTCCGATGCTCCTGAAAAGCTTGGCCTCCCTTATGTGAAACCCCGTTTCATTATTAGACTTCCGGGAATAGGAACTGACATAACAAGATGCCTTTCAATTACACTAAGTGATGAGCACGACGCTGATGCATTAAAGAATGCTTACAGGCTTATGGGCTCAAGTTTCTCCTGTTTCTACATATCATCTGATAAGTCTAAGGAGGAACGTGAGGCACATACAATATCACTTGAGAAGCTTCGAAAAATGCGACAAAAGCATTCTAATCAGTGTTTTGTCTTACTCAATGTAGGGATTATAGAGATGAAGAAAGGCGCTTCTAGCGGCTCTGTTGCGAGCCAAAAAGAGCGAAAGAGTAAAAGTCTATGTTTGGTGTTCTAGTCACGAAACAGCCTTGCCGACAATGAATACGTCTCAAGTATCGCTTCAAAACGATTGCACCACTATTTCAAATGACGTATTTAAAATTGATATGTGCTACTAACTTTATTATTGTTACAGATGTGTCTTTATTTATCGGAGAGATAAAGTTCAATGCGCTCATTGACACTGGAAATCGTTAAATTTTATCGACGATTCTGTAACGTACTCACTCGGTTTCCAAGTGCTTCCATCCAATACTAACGTCTATCTGGCATCAGATACGACCAAACGTGTTCAAGGTTGATGCTTGATTGATTTTGTTATGGAGGGTCATCGATATGTCCAGATTGAGTTCTTTGTCCTGCCTCGATTGTGTGCCGACCTTATACTCAGACTTCCATGTCTGAGCAGGCACAATAGTCTGGAGATACAGTTTGGTGGCTCATTATCTGATTTTCAATTAACTGCTGCTGCATTGAATCACGTTTGACTGCCGCTACTTTTCCGAAATCTTACTCTTGACGTGAAACCTGTCGCAACAGAGAAAGTACAACTGATATGATCAGGAATTCATTGATCAGGAACTACACAGAACGTTATCTAAGGGAATAATAGAGGAGAGTGTATCTCCATGGAGAGCGCAAATTGTCTTAGTACCCCGCAAAACTGGTCGAAGACGATTAGTAGTCGATTTCTCTCAAACAATGAATCACTACACTCAGCCTGATGCATAACCTATTCCACTCATATCTGACATAGTGAATGATATATCCAAAGGTGTATATTTTTCAGTCTTGGATCTACAGAAAACATATTATCAAATCGATATTGATCCATCTGAGCGTTACCTTACTGTTTTTGAAGGTAATGGGCAGCTTTACCAATTTCGCAAGATACCTACGGGTATTACTAATGGTGTTTCTGCGTTTCAAAGGTATATGAACAATTTTATAAAAGAAAACAAATTTCAAAATATTTACTCAAATCTTAACGACATTATAATTTGTGGCAACACTCTTGATGAACATGACACCAACTTAAAAAAGTTCCAACATGCTGCCCAGAAGCACAGACTCGAACTAAACCATTCTAAATGTAAATGCACATTAATGAAGATACGTACACTTGGTACGAATTAAGCCACATCATGTTAAGACCAGATACAACAAGGTTTTCCGCTCTTTACGATCTTACAATTCCATCAAATCAAACCTCATTAAAACGACTGTTGGGTTTCTACGCATATTATAGTCGGTGGATAAAAACGTTTCGACTAAAATAGCTCCACTCGATCACATCATGTCAACTTTCCCTTTAAAGACGAAGCAAAAAGAGCTGTGGAATACCTCCGAAATGAGATAGTGAACGCTGCAATGTATACTATAGATGAAACCATACCTTTTGTTGTGGAAACCGATGCGTCCGACACGGCTATTGTTGCAACTTTATTACAAAAGAATCGTCCAGTAGCATTCTTTTCTCGAACTTTGAACACTCATGAAAGAAGCCACCACATAATAGAAAAGGAAGCGTATGCAATCGTGGAAGCTGTACGAAACTGGAAACACTGTATCATTCCCCGTAAATTTTTGCTAATCACCGATCAGAAATCTGTTTAATTCATGTTCAACCACGAAGGCCGTCGCAAAATTAAGAATGAGAAAATAGCTAGATGGCGTATGACTATGTCTAATTATCAATATGATATTAAGTACCGTCCTGGATCAAGTAATATGTCTGCCGATCTTGTCTCGAGATATATGCGCTTCCACTGCCAACACAAGAATTCTCAAAGAAATACACATTAGCCTCTTACATCTAGAGATTACGAGAATGTTTCATTACGTCCACAGTCAAAACCTACCATATTCGATAGAAGATGTGTGATCCTTCACATCGTTTTGTGAAGTATGTTGTCGCATCAAGCCGCGCTTTTTTTCATCGAATGCAAACGTCCTGATCCAGGCTTTACGTCCCATTAATCGCATGTCAATTCATTTTAAAGGACCTTTACCAACATCTACGAACGGATCAACGTATACGTTAACTGTCATAGATGAATTCAGCAGGTATCCGTTCGCTTTACCGTTCGTGATATGTCTGCCTAAACAATTATTGACTGCTTGACACGTATATTTTCCTTATGTGGGTATCCATCCTTCATCCATTCTGATCAAAACGCCGCTTTCCAATCTCGACAGCTGAAGAAGTGGTTAACCGATCAAGGGATATGTAGCAGTTTCACTACTCCATTCTATCCACAGGGAAATTCTCAATGCGAACGCTTCAATGGCATTATTTGGAAAATTATCCTACTAGGAATAGAGACAGATCGTCTGCACTTACGGCACTGAAAGCAAGCTGACCTCGGCACTTGCTGCTATACGCAGTCTCTTGTGCACCGCACTAATACTACACATCACCTACGTTTCTTGGCGTTTCCCATAAAAATTTTTGTATCCCTAAGGCTACCTGATTGGTTAACACCTTCTAATCGGGTGTTGCTTAAACGACTAAATAAGCAGTCAAAGTATGAGCCTTCGGTTGATGAAGTCGAGTTAGTAGACTCAAATCATCTTTGCTCAACAGTTAGTGATAATCAAGGAAGGGAATACAGAATATCGACTCAAAATCTTTCTCCAAGTGGGCGTTCAACCGATCAACAGTCCATTATTACACCTCCGGAGAGGGCGCGGGAGAACGAAGCAACAGGAAACAAAGTATATACTTATGCAGCAGACTGGGAGAACGAAGCAACAGGAGACAAATTATCTACTTATACTGAATACCTTTTAAGTGTAGTTGAAACTGAGGAAACAAACGATTCACTATATGTTAATCCGAATGCCGTATTTGAGAGTACATGAACAGATATGGAACCCTGCGAATTACGGAGATCCAGCCGCATTCGACTAACAAATAGTTGTGGCGAGATCCCGCCACAACTATATCTCGACTAACAAATTGACTGGGGAAGAATGACTTATTTGAAATTGATATGTGTTACTAACTTTATTATTGTTATAGATGTGCTGAATAGAACCTCTTTGGCTTAGCTGATTATCTGCGAAAAGGGAAATATCTCTAAAGGCAATCGGTGATCTCCTCTTAGCTCTTGATCACCAGTTAACTTTCTGGTCATTTCGCTTGATTTGTCGTTGGCTTTTGACGTTGTAGATAACTCTATTCTCCTTCACCTCATTCGACATCATAATGGCTTCTCCACCTCGAGACTTAAATGGTTATTGTCATATCTTACTGGCCGCTCTGCCACTGTATCATCCGGTAACGCAGTTATTGCATTGTTCGATATACCCTGTGGTGTACTGCAAGGTTCTGTACTCGGCTCAATCTTATTATTCCTTCTGCTTGGAAATCTCGATTCACTTTGCTTAGCAGTCAAATGTTATGTCATGCAATATTCAAATGACATCTTTATCTATTCATCCACACCCAATTTATCCTTAACTACTCTTCTCGCTTCAGTTTCATCCTTTTAGAATACATATCTACCCACCTTTCATTTATTAGAATGATAGTAAATCCTACGAAATCTGGTGTTCTTTAAATCAACCCTTCCCACATGCAGATTCGATCTTATCCTGATCTCTTTTTCAATCGTTATTGTCTTCCTTGCGTAGATTCGCTAACATTTATCGTAGTAATAATATACTCCTCTCTCGTTCTCATCATTTGCATTAAAAAAAGGTTCGTTCCTTTCTTCGTGACATTCATCACATTCGAAAAACCACTAATTTTCCATTTCCAACACTTTGATGTCTTCCTTTCTGCTACCTGGTTTTGACTATTGCATCTCACTTTTCTCAAACTTCCCATCTTGTGTTACTGCTCCTCTGTTTCACTTTCTTCGCACTGATGTCCTCATACGTCTTCGACGCCGGCATTTTGATCCCATATCCATTGAACTTATCAACCTTCATTGACTCAGTGTACAGAATCGTGATTTATATAATCTGTCGTTCTCGCTTTTCGATTACTTTCTCATCCCATCCGTATCTTCACCTAGAATTGGACGGTGCTGAATGTTCATCCTTCAGAGCACTTCGCTCAAGCAATTAGTTTCCGCTACATATTCCTAATCATTATTCGAACTTTGGCCTGCGTTCCTATCTCATTTTTTTGCCTCCATTTGGAGTTCGATTCCCCTTAAACTTCGTTGCCAGTCTAACTTCACTACCTTTAAATATATGATTCGCTTCTGTCTACTAAATGATCAAGCCCTACAACTCAGCTAGTGATGAGATCCGATTTTTTTTCATCGTTTAAACAGCGGCTACGTTATGTGGACTTTAATCACATCATTTTTTTAATTTTTGTTTATTTCAGTGGACTTGTAAGCGGCCTGTCTGTATAAGACACTTAAAAATTAATAAATCTATCTATAAATTTTAACTTGATATAAATATAAAGTGTGAAAAATCTTATATAATGATATATATTTAATATAATATAATCTTATATATTTATTTTTTCATTCAAATGCATTCCAAAGCCAAAATGCTATTCAGACATAATCCAAAAAATAAAACAAGCAAATATTCAATCAATGAAGCTAAATAGGATAGTTTAATAGAGCTGCTGAATGGCGGCATTGTTCACGTATCCATTTGCAGTATCGTGATTTAAAAGTGATCAAGCTGGGGGAATAACGACTTCCTCGGGCAGCCCATTTCACATGTTAATTCCCGTCTTAGACAGTTTAAATATTTTCGGTAATCTGCGAAATCGAAATTTATACAAGACTACTATGTCCCCGCAACCTACCTACCAGACTAGTGATTACATCGGTGGGATAACCCACATGTGCTTTAAACAAAGCATTTCCAAAGCTATGAACCTCTCACGTACTGACAACATTTTTATACGACTAAGACGTATATGATAATCACTATGACCTAAGCCAACGCAGAGCCTCAAATCTTATAGTTCTCGCTTGGTGACAGAAAAATAAGTTTGAATGCAGTATTCCAAGTGTGGTCCGACGAAGGAGTTGAATAACTTCTTGAACATTTGACAGCTTAACATGATGAATGCCTCTTTTTACAATATAATGTGCGAGTAGCTTTACCTAGAGTTAAATCGGTGCTCAACTTTGTTTTCAAGGATCGATTGACAATAATACCTAAATTTATATGCTTAGACACTTTCTTTAAGACAATGTCTTTAATTTAGTACCTAAGAGTTTCAGATGAGCGACCTAATTGCATGAGGAAACATTTGTCATTTAACCGTCCAGTAGATTAGCACCAATTGGAAAGAGAGTTCAGATCATTTGGCAAATATACCTAAATCTTATTTAGGTCTTATTTATCCTTATTTTTAATTTCAAACTTGTAAGATACTAGATAATTAAATTAAATCAGAAAAAATACGTCATTATCATGTATTTGTCCCCTCTACTATGTAAGGTCGAAGAATAGGAGAAACCTGATAAGATAACAGTTCCTCCTGATGACATCTAATCCTTATTCTTATACATCGTCTGTTATTTATTATTCAACTCATAAAAATTGACTTTTATTTTAAATTTCAATTTTAAATTTTAACTTGGTATAAATTATACAAAATATTATTCATAATTATTTATTATTGAATTAATAAATTTTGATATAGTATTCTTATTTTTATTTTATAATTATATAAAATACGTAGACTCAGTTAGCTGATTTGATTTGTTTAAAATAACGATTTCGTTTAGTAAATAAATCCTCGTTACACAAATAATGACACGATTATCATATTTCGTCTAATATTGACAAACTATATTTTTGTTAATATTAGACGCTGACAATAAGCTGGCTAATTTACATTTCTGGATAGCATAAAGGACAGCTTGTCATGTTTTAAATGTACATTATCATCATCGCATATTTTAACTCTCTCGCTGTCCACGGATTTTCGGTACCAATTACTTAATTGTATATCAGTTATGATGACTCCATTGCCAATCAAAACTAATAATATTTCCTGCGGTTTTAATTGCTATTTAAATCCATTTAAATTTATATAATAGAGGAATATCTACGATTTTTAAGAGAAAATCCCGACCAGGTATTTTTTAAATATTCGTCCTCGTAATTTAAGAAATATTATGAATGTAATACGGCTATTTATTTTAATTTGAAGCAATTTTTATATAAATTTGAAACTATTCTCCGATGACCTCTAATCCTTATTCTTATACATCGTCTGTTATTTATTAGTCAATTCATAAAATTGATATTTATTTCAAATTTTAATTATAAATTTTATTCTTAGATAAATAAAAAGTGTATAAATTTTATAATTATTTATTTTTATAATTATTTATCTTTATTCTTAATCTCATTCGTATAAGAAATATTTAAAAATATTCATATTTTTATAATTTTTATATTTTATAACATATTTTCTTCACTTTCCTTTTGGTGACTTTTATTTTTATTTAAATTTTAATAATAAATTCTATCGTTATATATAAATTATAAAAAATCTTGTATAATCATTTATTATCTATGATTATTTAGCTTTATCTTTAATTTATACATAGTATAAAATACTTAGAATCAGTTACCTGATCTGATTAGTTTAAGTCAACTTAATAAAATAAATCATCTGAATAAAAATAATATATTAGAAAAACGGGACAAACCATCGCAATCGAAGATCAAACAGTTGTGCTTTTCTAAAAGTTGGCGCCAATTTAAAACGAGCACTTTTGGATGAAAATACCATATGAAATCGTAGCGATTTTAGCCGTTAAGACCTTGATCGAACTATTTGTAATAAATTGAAAAAAAATATTTAATGAATTCTGGGAGTAGGGTAAGTGAATTAGCTGAATCAGATGAAATCACATTACGTGATAGCGGTTTAAAAATTGGTGAAGTTGTCGGTGAAGGATCATATGGGAAAGTAAGGTAATTTTAATGATATACTCTGTAATTCTTTGAAAATGGCAAAATTTAGGAAATGCGATATTATACAAGGCGATACTTTTAATAAAGCATGGCCACGTATTAAAAACGTTGCATGCAAGATTATTGACCGAAGAACATGTCAAAGAAATTTTCTCGAGAAGTTTTTACCACGGGAACTTGATATCATATCTAAAATACGGCATCCCAATATTGTGCAGGTACACTTTAGAATGTACTATTTAAAATTATTATAATTTAAAATGACATCATTCAAAAATTATTCTATTGTAATAATAAAATTCGTTAATGTGTGCTTTTCAGACGTATAGTATTTTTAAGTCAACTAATCGTGTTTACATCACAATGGAATATGTAAATGGCGGTGATCTTCTTAAATTGATTAAGGTAAAAATTACACGAAAAGCATTATATTTATAATTTCTGATTCCAGTCTAATGGAGCGCTTACTCATAGCATAGCCAAAAGAATTTTCCTACAACTGTCAGATGCAATATCATACTTGCACAGTGAACGTATTGCTCACAGAGACATAAAATGTGAAAATATATTGTTAGATCAATCTCGAAATGTAAAACTTTGCGATTTCGGATTCGCTAGATACACATGTATGTATATTAATATCAAATGTGCTATTTTTACATTTTCTAACAATTATCATGATAGGCAGATTTGCCAACTGAAAACACTTACAGAATATCCGTTTTGTCATATTTTAGGCTCATCAGTACGAAATATTAATATTTTTAAAACATATGATTTAAATTACTGATTTATCATATTATATCAACATTTATATTTTATATAATCGGAATAAAAGAGTAATAAAAATACAGGAAAATAAAGTCGAAATTCGATTAAAATTTGCCCGATGATTTTATCGCCCATCACCTCCATAATGCAAACAGCGTTCCCTTGATGGATACTCTTTCTAACTGGCTTCTCAATATATGATTAAAATGTAATCGTGTTTCGCTATTTGAATCACGTAATTTATTTATCAAATATATTCATAAATAGACAAATATTTTTATCTGATAATTTATTATTAAAGGCTCTTCACAACCTTTCGGCTTCGGCTAAAGAAAAATTAGTTATGAGGTAAATACAAAAAATAAATTTTCGTGTATGTTACGTGGGTTTCTTGCTTAACTACATATTTGACAACGCAGACAGAATGATTGTTAAGGAACAACAGTGATGGTAGTGTATAAATAGATCGCTATCTAACTTTTTTAAGGGGTTATTGGATAACAACATATAATAACATACGTTTCTGTCCTAGTAGACCGAATTCCCAGTAGACCGAAAAAATACTAAACCTCTTATTTCTTAAATAAATGCAATTAAATAAATATTTTTTAAACATTTAATTTAATGGCGTTTTTGAGGCCATATAGAAGCTCTGTAATGTTTAAAAAACCCATTTGAAAGCGAATAACCAATCTTTCAATTTTGTTATCTTGGTCAACATATATTTTTTTTCTTTTTGTTTCTCCTCTATTTAAAAGTCTAGAAATCACATTTTTATTGTCTTGCTGAATCTCCAAAATCTT
Organism: Pomphorhynchus laevis; assembly: GCA_012934845.2. Classification (NCBI taxonomy): domain Eukaryota; kingdom Metazoa; phylum Acanthocephala; class Palaeacanthocephala; order Echinorhynchida; family Pomphorhynchidae; genus Pomphorhynchus; species Pomphorhynchus laevis. The sequence continues at coordinate 82,067 of WNNJ02003773.1, forward strand.
ATTGATAATTTCATAGAAATTGGGATTAATTTTGTTGACCGAACGATTTAGTTTTGAATTAAACCCTTCAGCGGCATTGTTTGTTCTGCCTCTGAAAATGCCATACTGCGATCAAATTGCTCTGTTAAACAAAGGTCTGGTATTTGTTATCCAATTAGAAAAAACGTAGGAGAAAAATACATCACTTGCCTCACAATAAACATCTATCTGTTTGAATGTAATTCTAACACTCATTGATGTAATCTACGGATATTAAAGCTAAAGCAGTCACCAATTCAACTGGTTTTCTAAAGTTGACGTCCTCGTTATATTTCACTGTTAAACCCAGTTGTGAAATTGCACTAAGCACCGTTGAAGCTCTTGTCTGAGCAATGTATCTATAAATGACACTCTTCATTGAATTAAAAGAATTAAAACGGCAAATAATTCGCGTTTCACCACGATAATCGTCTCTAAATTCCCTCCTTGCTTCATTATATGAAACAGTGACACTAATGAAACGCCTCTGCCATATCTCCATTTTAATTATTCAATTGCAATTTATAGATGATTTCATAATCATCAGGATGATTATGCAATCAATATAATTAATTGGTCATTCCCAACCTTTATATCCATTCCACAACCTTTGTCTGAACATGTGTAGTATTTTTATTCATATGGAATATATAACCATTTACTGTGAGCATATAACTTCCTTTCTTTCCTTGAACCCAAAAAATTCTGTCATTATTAAGGGGTAACAATTTTTGTTTTATTTAGGTCTCCTGGGACTTTAGTCTACTGAGACGCCACGGTGCTATACATGTTTAAAATACACGGACGGGGCAGAGAAACTGGATATGTCAAGGTATCCAGCATAAATGCTACTAGCTAAACAATGGATTGATAGATTTCAATTACTAGTTGAAAATACACTTTTTGTGTATGCAAAGTTGGAAGCATTTCTCGATAGTAAAGTGCTGTAAATAAAATTATAATTCGACGGTTTGTCGTAGCAGCCAATGTGAGAAGTCGGGATTTCTTTGCACAAACTGTTATGTTGAGAGATTAAAAAGAGGATGTGATTACTTAACTTGTTATGTGCTTTCAATTACTAGTTGAAAACACACCTTTGTGCATTTAGTAATTTACTGTTAACATCTGAGTTGTCTAGGAGTCTCTATCTGTATCCAGCGGTGGAAAGTATATTTTACTGATGGCTGTTGTTTGTGTTTTAGCATTTAATGATAATGATAATTTCGAAAAATTCTGCTGCGCATTTCTTTTTCGTTTTTATTTTTATGGATATAATAGTTTCTATCAGCTAAAAATTTCCTTTATACGACATGTCGTGTTTGAATATACTGCACTCAGAAGTGGTGAATATTTCCTGCTAATGATCAAAACCATGGAGAAATGGCTGTCTTTGTGATAGTTTCTGTTGCAACTTCTGTCTATGAGGATAATTTTGACAATTTTGGTTCATAGTTATTCTCCGCAATATTTTTGATCTAACTATTGTTGGTATTTAGTCATAATAAAATAGGCATTAATAAAAATAGATCGCCTAAGAGTTTTTTTAGCAATTTAAAACGTTTCTTCAAACGGAATTTTTAAGTTGGGTTCAATTATACATTAGTAATTCAAAGATTAAACCTTACACATTTATTTTTTATTAATGTTTTGTAATTTGAATAATGTATTTGGATAAATATTTAAATAATGTGATATTGGGCAATTATTTTATAATAACTATCGATAACATGTTGACAAGGTTATATAACTTTTTTAAAAAGCCATAGGTTTTTTATATTATTTTAAAAATGTAGTTTTATAAAAGCATTTGATACTTAAGATTTGCGATAAACTATGATTTGATTTTAACACGCCACAAATACCATTATAGAATTTAAAATTTTATTATTTCGCTTGAGTTCTTTCATATCAAAAACAAATATAAATGCCAAAGCAAACCGCTTTAATAGTGCTTTCAGATTTCCAAGAAAATCGCACCGTCGTTCTACAAAACTCTATATATCAAAAATTGAATTTTATAGTGATATTGAAATTGAATTTTAAAGTGAGATTTTATAGTTAATATTGTTGAAAATATTGATTACTTGAATACTTTTTATCTGAAATGATTATAACAAACTATAAATTAGCAAGCCGTTGTAATTAGTCAATCTTATATCAACGAAATTTCTATTAATTCTATTCCGCTTACAGATGACAAGCTGACAGACGAAGAAGTTTTTAGTTCAACTTACTGTGGATCAGCAGCCTACGCAGCTCCCGAAATTTTGCAGGGAATACCTTATGACATGAAAGCGAACGACATGTGGGCAATGGGTGTCGTTTTGTATACAATGGTATGTTGATTTTCAGCTTTCCCATAATGCATTATTATATTGTACAATACGATTATGTTTATATTTTTATAAAATCTATTATAAAGTTTTTAATAAAAAATAAAATTATCCCATCATACAGGAGATTTGATGCTGTTCGCAAAACGTATGCGAATATTGACACTTCCGATAAAATAATGATTTCACTTGACGTAAAATCTCTTTTTACAAACATCGCGTTGTCGAGGTCTATAAGTTTGACATCTGAATTATTAGTAAATACAGAATTTGGAAAACATTTAAGTAAATGTGATTGTGTAACCTTACTCAAATCATGTACCACGAATATTAATTTTCAATTTGAAGGTGAAGTGTGATAACAAGTTGATGAAGATTTGTTTATGGGTAATCCCATAGCCCCAGTACTTGATGAAATATACATGAGAAGGTGGGAACTCACACATTTAAAGGATATGAATTTCATTCACACTTGGCTTAGGTATGTGAATGATGCTTAGGTCAATATAGGACAAGGATTGCATATAGGTCAATCAGGGCAAGGATTGTCTAAACGTATGGACAAACACAAATATTCTATTTAAAGATAAATAGGATATGGGGCTGTAATAGACCACTCTTTGAACAATAATCATTGAATAAACTTTGAAAAGGGTCACAAGTAATTTCAATTACTTGTGATAGATTTAATTTAATTATTTTAACTTTGATAAATGAAAAATTTCAATTATAGTAAAGTATTTCAATTATAGTATTGAAAATACTATTGTTATTTTCTATATCTATTGGTTTAATCCGCTGCGTAATGTAAAATGTATAATTGAAACTTTTGATCTGTTGCGCCAAGTAATGCAATTGACAGCTTTATAAATAATTAAAGAGTAAAAATATTTTGACAATTTTGTCCTGTTGATGATAGCAGTTAGCCATCGAAAATTCGATATTTAAAATAAAAATTTATATTTCACTCTCTCTACTAATAAATAATAGAATCCAATAAGTGAACAGTCAATTTATAATATTAAAACTATTATTATATTTAAGAAAAATTAAAAAATAAATAATTTATTTTTCAATCCAGTTGTGTGGAGTACAATCTACTGATCATGGCCAATTTGCTCGAAACGGTGAATTTGTCATTTGCGACAATCTCACCGTAGCTTTCTTATCATTGTGCTGACAACCTGATATAAATGATTGAACTGATATAGTATTTTTTATTTGAGGAAATTTATTAAATTCATTGCCAAATTTATTAAATTCATTATCATATTTTATGCAGCAGTACATCTTAGTTCTACATTGTATTATCCAGTAGCCAATTGGTGTGTATTTTGTAGCATAACGCGCTTGGTTCTCCTACACTTAATGCAGATGGGTTAATATTTGCGGTCACAAACTCCAATCTTTGAAAGAGAACATAAAGTTTCACTTGGTTTAAATCACCATCTAGGCATTCTCCCCCTTTAATTCACTTATGGGGAGTACAAGCTACTGATAAGAGGCAATTAGCACGAAACAATGAGTTTGTCACCGTTTGTGACAATTTCATAGTAGCATTTTTATCGTGGTGTTGACAACCATGAAATATTCCACGGAAATGGTACTTTTTCATTTGAGGAAATTTATTAAATAATTTAGAATACTGTCATTTTCTTTATTTGCATGGTCATGTTTTGTTACTTTTAGTTGTTTAGGTCTCATTATGAATTTAAATTTTTCTTGAATTTAAATATTAAAAATTCATATTAAAAATATTTTAAATTTGATAATAATTACTTTAAAATAATAATTACCTATATTCTAAAATAATTAATTATTATCTAAAATAATAATTAATAATATTTAAAAAATATGATTAAAAAATATTAATGGTACATCCGTACTCATCAGAAGGCTGTATCTGACGGTTTTATGCTAACTATTTTTCATGTTTCGGCAGCCGTCGTAAATTTCTAACCTCAATTTTCCTTAAATATATTTACACATTGAAATAAAAATTCTTAAATTTTTCTTGAATTTTAATATTTTAATTACCATCAAAATAGGGTTTAAGCAATACATTTCGATAACTCATGCTATCATCTTCATAAAAATGTTGTCATCTGCATGACAAAAAGTTGAGTTTGATTATAAGTTGAGTGACTCAACAAGTAAGTGCATGTGATATGCCTATTTGCAGTGCACAATAAAAATAGATAATCTTCCTGTTGCTCTTCAGCGATCGTAACTTTACTTTAATCTATACATAATAATGATAGCAAAATACAAACAAGATTAAACAAATAATTTTAAATGATTTGGACTTATTTAGGTATCAGGGAGCATGCCTTTTGGCGAGCGTAATGCCCAGCGAATTTTACAAAAACAAAAGGCACGAATAAACTCATCTGTGAATAATTTTGCTGGACAAAATCCCGCGCTGCAAGAGCTACTAAAAGGCTTGTTAGAATATGAACCGATAAAACGATTGCGAATCGGTTATGTGTATCGAAGTTCATGGCTAAAATCAAATCAATTAAAATAGGTATGAAATAAAAATAAGTATAATTATAATACTCTAATTTATCTCAAGCTTAACCATTTCGAAATAAAATTAAAATATTTTAATTTGAATAATCAACTGCGAGGAATAAAACACCTTTAATTCAGAACGAAACAGTCGATTAAGTTATAACAATATTTGGCAGAATTTACGTGGTGGGTATAATCCGGATAACAACTTTGTAGATTAGGACTCGGAAATCATGATCTATATATACGATATTGAAAAATCAACTTCAAATTATCTTCTTTATCTCAGCAAAATTTCGGGGGCTGTGGATCCACAGTAAGTGGAACTTAAAACTTCTTCGTATGTCAGCTTGTCATCTGTAAGCGGAAACGATTAATGGACATTTCGTTAATATAAGATTGACTAATTACAATAGCTTGCTTATTTGTAGTTAGTTATCATTATTTCAGATAAAAAGTATTCAAGTAATCATAAAAACTCAGTTTTTAGCTATCTTGTTGGTTCATTATAAAATTCAATTTTTGATATATAAGTTTTGTAGAACGACGTTGCGATTTCATTGGAAATCTGAAAGCACTATTAAAGCAGTTTGCTTTGGCATTCATATTTGTTTTTGATAGGAAAGAACTCAAGCGAAATAAAATTTTAAATTCTATAATGGTATTTGTGGCATGTTAAAATCAAATCATAGTTTATCGCAAATCTTAAGTATTAAATGCTTTTATATAACAACATTTTTAAAATAATATAAAATACCTATGACCTTTTAAAAAAAGTTTTATAACCTTGTCAACATGTTATCGATAGTTATTATAAAATAATTGCCCAATATCACATTATTTGAATATTTATTCAATATATTCTACAGAATACATTATAAAAATTGCAAAACATAAAATTTCGAAACGCTCTTAATTCAAAACTGGATTATCTAGATTGAGAGTTACTCCTTGTATATCAAACGTTGTCTTATATGGGTAAACAACGTTTTTCCGTTTTTGTCGTATTTTCTATGTTGCATGAAATACAATGTTATGGTCATTTAAATTTAATTTCAATAATATGTTGATGATTTATATATATTCCGAATATATATGACTATATCCTCAGGTATAGATACTTTTACATATAATAGCTGCTTGGACAAACTCTATTACGTTTTATGTTCTTTTATTTAGTCAATTCATGTCAAATAACAAAAAAGAAATAATTATTACTTCTGAACTACAAAATCGAACAATTTATTTGACCGTAGTGCTTGATTACTAATTTATTTTTTATTTGAATCATTTTTGTTACCATGACAATAAGGTTAATAACTTTGGTTCATAGTTAATAATCTCGGTGTTTAAAAATGATTTTTACATTTATTAATAAGATTTTCTTAATAAATAAGTGTACACTTAACGAATAAATTGCTAGCATTAGGAATGTAATTAGAAAATTTATGTTCTTTCAAGGATTAGATTTTTACAATCTTATTCCAATCCGTAGTGGGATCCAATCCAACAAGTTCACACTAACGCGTCATTCTCATTTTGATCAATTTAATGTGTGTCACACACCTGAGGTAACAATCTCGACATGAGGTGAATTAAAAATCTTAGTATTTGCTCATCTCGTCCCGAGATGGCCCAGGTGCACCAAAAAGCACATGAACCTCATCTATTTGTGACAATCGCTGGTATCGTTTCAGGGCCTATCTTGCTCTCGTCCGGACATTCTTGAATCTATTCAAGTCTAATCTGAGAGCCCAATTCACCGAAATGGTGAAATACAGGTATCTTATTGGATGTGTAAAATAATGGAGGAGTTGATTCGTTAGAATGGAAGAAAATGCTGATATTGTCAATCTCTTTAACTCTTTTCTTGTAAAAGGTGTTCCATGAAATACAAACACTTGCGTCTTATGAGAATTAAGAAGGAGGTTGTATGAGGTTAACTGTACTTTTAAACTTAAGCAGAAATTGCTGATTTTTAAGACATATCTTTACACCTGCGTCTTGAAAACAAGGTGATAGTATCACAAGCAAATATTATCAGATGTTGATCGTGCATTAAAGGTCTAACAAGAATAATAGAGGTAGCTAAGTACAAGATTGGAGAGAGGGAAGCCTTGAGGTACACCAGTAATTGGGTAGAAGTGTGATGCATCTAGGTTGTCTTCATAGTAAAAGCGCTTGGTACATAGCTTTATTTCCACCCTTTTAACAATTCTTGCAGCAATCCGAGGGATCTAAGAAAGGAGATACTGAGGGAATGGAAATATGGTTAAATGCATGGAAAAGTCGATAAAAACAGCAACAGATAACTGATGGCTGTTCTCCATCAGAATCGGTACACTTCAACAGCTGCTGACTGAAGCGAGTTTCTACTAATATACCCTTGAAAACTTGGTGAAATCAAATTTTGCCTAACCAAATGATTACGGATTTTACGAGCAAGCGATTTTCCGTAAATGGAAAAAGGGAGTTTAGAATCAAAATGTGCTGCAGCTGTTATACGAATTATTTTTGGAAAAACTATTCTTCTTGCAACATTAATACCAGCAATATCGAATGATGATGCTAACAGCATTAGTGATGGCGATCGTCTTTCATATAACAGTATGTCAAAAGCTGCCAGACCCGCGTGGATATTGGCGTATGGAATTTTGAGTCTTGATGAGGGACTCTCCAAGAATATCAGTCATAGACAAATACATACTTCTGAAAGAAATGTTATGGCCTTAAGTACCAATCCAACTTGTAGCATTCTGTTTCCAACTGACAAATATCTCTTTATTGAATATATTCCTGAAGTACGACTGGGAAGGGTTAAGGCGAGCAATGCAAGCCCTATCACTACTCAGCTGGAGTCTGCGACCAGAATTCTAATATCCTTTTGAGATAATATGTATGAAAGAGTCAGACATATTATGATCCCTCTACTTTCAAAGTGGGATTAAAAATGCGGCCTTTATAGGTTGTCGATAAAATCCCGATAACTGGCTGAAATATGTAGGAATTAAATAGGGACAAACTCGCATTACTTTCAACAGGAAAGAGTCTGATTGCAGCCTAGAAGGCAACTTTGATTTGATCAAAGTGGTATCTTCTTTGCAGTAGGTTATCTTCTTATAACCGCCATCAAAGTAGGTCATGCGAGCTGAACAATTGCTGTCGCGACTATTTAATAAAGAAGAGTTTAAGCAACCACTTTTGATAAAACAGTTGAATACATATGAGAGAATTGGTAGATATGCAATGAAAGCTAGGGGCAGGTGGTACATTAGTAAGGTATTCGTTCCTTGCTATGCAGAGTAGGGTGTTGATCCAGCGACCAGTTCTATCGTTGAAGTCCTTAAGTGTCATGACATAATCACTACAAATTATTCGATCCAAGAAGTCGCGATTCTTATGTCGAATGTAGATATTGGCTAGACTTAATCGATTACCGTCATTACAGAGTGTTACAGCTAAAAAAGATAGGGCAGGACAAGTAAGAGGAATGATCTTAGTGAGCATTTAACAATGATTACGATACCTTGAGATGACGAGGAGTGAGAATGGCTTATGTACAGAGTATAGAGAGAGTGCTAATGTGGAGTGGTATCAAACGAGTAATTTCTTGATGCAGTCCAGATTGATTTAGTTTCATGAAAGAAAATGACGTCAGCATCACGACCTTACAGAAGACGAAAGACAGAATCACTCCCAAATTCCATTGAAGGATGTTAAGTGAAAAAAGGTTTTGACTACTTCCCATTGCATTAACTACAAACAGAAAGGAACAACCTAATAATTGGAGCCATAGCAGGATGGTTACCCAACCCTTTGCTGCCAGTACCTATGTGGATCTACCATCAACGCTCGTTTCGTTTGCGTTGAATGACTTACTGGCGATATCATCATTTCTCGCCGAACGCTTGGCTTATTCTTAGACAACTTAACTTTCAATTTCTGATTGTCGTTGTCACTAGACGCAACTCTCTTGTTAGAAGTTGCTGTTGGCACGTTGACGGTTTAAGGAGTCACGATGGTATTGAGGAGTCACCATGTCCGATATTCCCATAATCTTGTAGGTTGTCCCTGGAAAACTTGATATAAAACAGAGCAGAATCATTTAACTCAAAACCAATTCTAAATGTACCGGAAAATTTCCTGGTTGTGCATTACTTTATCAGGTTAGAGACAAATAAAGGGTCTCAAGAGTTTTTCGAAATATTTCTCGACTTTCAGTGCAACGATTACAATCTTCATCAGATTCATGAGCTTTTTCACAGGAATAAGCTCTATTGTTTCATTGGTATTATCACTTACACTTACTTCGTAGTTTCCAATGTTGTAGAACATCTTTTTTGCATCAGGATCAACTTTATCCTGAATGTAATTAATTTTTGCCGTCATTTTGTTTTAGCTCTGACTGTGCACAAATCAAAATGTTAATTTTCTGAAGATGCTGATAGTTACTAGCGAAATATCAAAATTTATTATAAAAATAATCTAATTTTATGGAAACGTATTTCTGATAAATTTATGTTCCGTAGCCAAAATGCTCAAAATGATTTTTACAATAGAAATGTTAATATCTATTATAGAAGCAAAATAACGTGCTATTATATGTAATTAACCTAAAGAGCAAAACATAGAGAACTCAAAAATAAAGAATTTTGGTAGTATGGAATAATGAGGAAATGATATGATTAATGTAAATAATTTGTGTATATTAAGGGAGAAACGACTGTTGGCAATGCTACTCACAAGTATAGGTCATATGCATCGATAATGTTATTTTTTTATTCAATAATTATAATAAGATCTTTTAAATACAAAAAACTCCAGTGAATAAATAAGGGTTAACAGAATGAGGTTAAATAAGGGTACAAAATTAGAAAAACAAAATCGTCAAAAACTCTCCTTGAACATGTCTTCTATAAAATCTGACAGGGAGATAAGATCCTTCCAGCTTACATTAGTGAGTCGCCTTCTGTCTAAACTACTTAGGGTCTCTCACACACCTGAGGTCCCAATCCATGCGTATTATGGAGAAATTCTAGATATGAGGAGTTTCAGAAATCTTAGTCTTTGATCTAGGGGGCGTCCTCTAGAAAATAAGAGTAATCTCTAGATTGCCAGGTATCTCAGAGAGTTTCTCACTTAATGACAGATGCTGGGACCGTTTCAGTGCACATCTAGCTTTCTTCAATACACTTTTGAATTTGGTCAAGTCTGGTCCTGTTGACCATTTAAACGTAATGGTACACCGCAGATATTTCTCTCGGTGTGTAAAGGAACGGAGTGGTTGATTGTTTAATATGGAAAAGAGGGATGAGATTGCTAGTCTCTTTAGTTTTCTCTTCGTCGCAGGGGCGCTATTAAAGACAACCACCTACGATTTAGACGAGTTGAGAATAAGATTGGACGTGGTTAACTGCTCTTTAATTTTGAAATGCACCTGCGTCTAGAAAAGAGGGATATTGTCTCACCAGCGTATACCACTACATGTTGATCGAGTTTAAATGTCTTAATGAGTACGATAGAAGCAGCAAAATATAAGATAGGAGAAAGTTGGGAACCTTTAGGCACACCTGTAATATGGTAGAACTGACGAACATCGAAGCCGTCTTCATACAAAAATCTATTGGTGTATAGTAGTATCTTCACTCTGTTAACAATTTTCGCAGTCAACCCGAGGAACCTAAGAGAAGAGATAACAAACGGAATAAACATGCGGTCAAATGCAGCGGAAAAATCAAGGAAAAGAGCCACAACGAGCTGAAGACTATTATCCTGACAAAATCGGTGCACCTCATCAACTGCCGAATGAACCGTTCAACCTTTGGCAAACCCATGAAAACTTATGGGGCTAAGTTACGCCTACTTAGAAGGTCGCGGATTTACGCGCAAGCGCTTGTTTGTAAATGAAATATATTGGGAGTTTTGTATCTTGATAGGGCGCAGAATTTAGGACATGAGATCACTTTTTTATTAGATAAAAATATTTTCCGGCTAATGTTTATGCCACGAAGGCGGGGGTTAATAGCAGCGTAATGGCTACCTCTTTTCTCTGACCGTCCGTCAAAAGCTGACAGACCCGAGTGGCGAGCGACGCATTGGATCTGGAGGTTCGCGGAAGTGGGCCGCATGTGTTCAGTATATCGGAAACCAATAAATCATTGCTCTTGAAGTCACCTCAAGGCGGGATTGGTTGAGGAGCTTGAGTGGCTCCATAATTGTGTAGGGTTAGTGACTCCTCGAAAACTTTGTCAATGCCTATTTTGCCAATTTAACCAGGTACCCTCTCCATTCAGCAGACAAACTTCCTGAATATCTTTCAAAAGAAATACTGAGTAGGATTAAGACGAGCAATGCTCGCCATTACTCTACTCAGCTGGAACTTGTATCTATAGCTCCAGTATTCTTTCAAGAGGGCCTGTCTGAGGGAAAGAGAGAGATAAGAAATGTTTAGCATTTTAGCCAGGACCTTGAATTTTGTTGGAATGGGATTGAATAAACAACCTTTATAGGTGGTTGAAAGTATTGCGGTAGCTTTGAAGAGGGATAGGAATTAAATCGGATCAGTCTCGCATTTCCTACGGCTGGGAAGAGTCGGATAGCAGCCTGGAAGAAGGATACTTTGATATGATCAAAGTGAAACATCTTCCTCAGCAGCGTGTCCTCCTCTAATCGACAGCGAAATAAGTCATGCAAAGTAGACAATATTTGACGCGTATTAATAATATTGATATATTAATATTAATAATCAATATTAAAATTAAAATAATATTAATAGTATTATATTAATAATTAATATTATATTAATATTCATATATTATTAATATATAATATTATATATAATATATATTATATTGTATTATAATATATATTATATAATAATATATATTATTAACTGATGAGTTTAACGTTCTTCCAGAGTGTTATCGCTAAACAAGACATGACTGGACAAGAATAATTTAAAAGGAGGAATGATCTTAGATGGTATTTAACTAATGACCTTGAGAAGCAGAGGAGTGAAGTAGGGTTACGTATGGAGTAAAGTTGTAGGTTATGTGCTTTGGAATAAACGGAGTAATGTCCAGGAAGACAGAATAGACTAGTTTCCTGAAGGATTATAGCATATGCATCTCGACCAGATAACATATTAAGGGCAGAAGCACCTCTCAAATTCCACTAAATTATGTTCGGTGAAAAACGGTTCGGAATTACTTCTCATGCACGGGTGTCACTAAAATAGACAGCGAACCCCTTAGTTAGGCCCAAATGGATGAAGTTTGCCCTTCCGGCCTCCGGCCTTACCGCGGGACCACTAGCAACTTCTTGGCTGGAGTGGGAATTATCATCATTTCCTACGATCGTTCATACTGCTACTTTATTTTTTAGCTTTCAAGATGGTGTGCTGCTCCATGTTAAGAGTTTGTTTGAAAAACAAAAGTCCACGCTACCACTGGTAGGTGGTATTGTTCCTCCCCTAACGAAGCGAATATTAGAGTGTTCATACTTCTTTTGTAGATCCAGCAAATCTATCTCCTCATGGGAGTTTAGTAAGTTTGTTATTTTTATTGTAGCCATGATATGCTTAAATGCGATACTAGCAACATTCTAGTTGTACTCTATACAAATTTAATATACTCTTTAGCCAAATCGGCTGTCTTAAATGAGATCATGTATGAGGATCCTACACTTTTCGCGAAGTTCAACAGAATTATATCTGATGGAAACTTCTTAATAAATTCGCGGAGAATCTGTTGAAGTGGTCGTTCGTGGATGTAAAAGTAATTGGAGAGACGACCACCAAGTTTGTTGATTTTTATAAGAGGAAGTTTCTCCAATGTTCTTAAAATAGAAAAATTCAAGCCACTCACCTCGTTTTGGGGACGTTTCTTGTCCCAATTACTCATAGAAGAGTAAAATTAACCCAATTCCTAAAATTGCTTAAATATTTAATTTTTATAAATAAATATGTCAACTATATATGTCGATTCTTAAGCTATAAAAAAGGTTAAGATTTATAAAAATCATCATTGTAATCATCCTATTGTTGCATTGTATTCTACTGTTTAATAAGAAATTTCCAAATATATTGCAACTATATTTAAACAATGACTCAAACAATCAGTTTTTACTTATTAAAGGTAATCCAAACTGTTCCAACTTAACTAGAAAACTAGAAATAGTCATGCTTAATAAATATCTTTATTACGGATGTCAATTCTTAATCTACAATTGATTTCGCTAGTTATATGGTAGTAACTAAGATTTCATGATATTTTACTCCTAATAATAAAGAATGAACTAATATGTTAATTTTATAAACAAAAAGATGCAACATTTAATTTGGATTTGCGATATACGACCAAAAACGTCGTTGTAGCTATGTCGTTGCTGGAATGACATCTTTACTCTAGCCCAATTTAATAGAAAGTGTAAGTTTTATCAAAGATTAAATGCATCAAAGATGCAATAATCTTTTTTCCGATAGTGTTGCGTCCTGTGTTAAAACCGCTTTTGTATTTCGATAATTTTTGATCAATTATTCTCTTCAGCTATTTTAATTTGGTTTATAATTTTATACAATAAAGAATTAAAGATTACCGCACTATAATAATAAAGATTTCTTATAAATAAAATACATGCATGATAGATATAAATACAGTTAGTTCAACATCAAAACTAAAAACATAATTAGCTTCTTCTTGGTAGCAAGGGTGATATAAAAGGCGACCACATGCGATTTTGATAAGTAAATCGAAAGTAAAAATTTTCAAAATCGAAAGTAAAAATCATATTATGGAAAACGCCACATCGTTGCAGTCTTCAGTCAGCTTGTCGTTATGCCAATGGAATCACGGCCCACCAGTAAACTGACGCGCCGCCTTCCGACTAAACCATCTAGGGTCTATCACACACCTGAGAGTTCAATTGAGGCGTACTATGGTAGATAGTTTAGATATGAGGAATTTCGAAAACTTAGTCTTTGATCTGGGGGAAGTTTTCTATGAAAGAAGACTAATCTCGAGATTACCCAGGTGCACTAAAAGCGCACTTGAGCACTCCCTATTAATGACAGATGTTGAGTCCATTTATGGCCCGTAATTTTTGAATACTACGTGTATGTAGCCAGTGTATCAAAACAGCTGATTTAATTGTTTTAATCGCTACAACTATAGCATATTTATCTGTCGTTAAAAAATGTTCGCGTCAATGATGCAAATATTGTAACAACCAAATCGACACAATTTAGTTCAATTTGAGCTATATTTCTTATGTGACAGCGTATATCTAAAGTATTTTAACTTACCGATTTGATGTCGCACATAAGTGTTTCAATTCTAAAACTGTAAACCAAACAAGGACAGTTTATACCCAGGAAACTTTCGACTTTTGCAAACATTTTAACAATTATTTTAAACACATGTCTGTCAGGTATATAGAATATTCTTACAATAAAAACAGTTAATTTACTGTTATAAGCAAATTGTAATGCCTTATTGTTTAGATTTCGAAGTAAATTGTTGCAAATTGTAACAAATGGACATGTGCCCTCCTCCTACTACTTTATGAAAATATAAATATATTTTTTAATTTGCATCCGTCATGTTAATGTTCAAATATTTCAAAGTAAAATTTTTATTTGATTTTGTAAACTTTTTGAATGGCTTCTAGCATATCTCAAAACCCGCACCCGATGTTTACAATCCTTTTTATTAAACAAAATTGACAAGAATTAATTATTTTTACATTCTGTAAGAATTAAATTTGGATTCACATTTAGATAACTTCTACGCTAGCTAATATTTAAATTGTAATTAATCATTTAATTTTGAATTTTAGGGTTATTTTTGGTCCGCAACTGTGTGTATTTCAATTCGTCGCAATAAAGTAATCGCGCAATTTCGTATTTTCTTTTTATCTTAATTATGACATAGTAAATTAATCAATCCATCAATGATTTTCTAAGTGTTAATGTAAAATTAAATATCATATTAAAACTCTTAAGTTCTTATAAAACTAAGTTCATATGCTTGATGTATCGAAAATGTTATAATGAGCATACCTGCGTAATATATGATTCCGATTAAATGAACCTAAATAACTTAATAAAATAAATTTTAAGATAAATTATAACATTAATTTATAAATATTAAATTTATAAATTATAAATTTAATATAATTAATATAATTAAAATATTTTGACAATTAAATTTGTATATATTTGTTGTAATATAAATTTTAATAATAAATAATATAATTAATAATATTATATCATTGATATAAATTACTAATAATGTAATATCAAAACTCATAAATTTTGGAAATAACAATAAATTGAATTTGGTTTAAACTATAAATATATCATATTAGGCTGTTATTAATAAATTTATATTAATTTATTTCAAATATTTATATTTTTATAATAACTTTCTGATCAGGCAACTGAGTATTTCGGAATAATTAATTTTAGTTCTCAAAACATGCGTGTAGCGACAAGATCAATTAGGGAATGTGTAGAAAAGTTAAGATACATCTTGAAATTAATAGAAGTGGACGATGCTAAAAGCCGCAATGCCACTGGCAAACTATCGAAAGAACTGGAAAATATGAAAGAAATTAATAAAGGTAAATATATTAAGCAATATTAATGCAATGATTATGAATATTGTTGATTATTATTGACCGGCAGAAGAATAAGTAAACAGTCAGTCTGATATAAAATGATATTAAATATGTAGATTATTACTTTGTTAAATAATAATTTTTGTTATTACTTATTGTTTTAATATATTCTGTAATTTTTTAAAAAAATTATTGATTTTTATTAACAAATAATTTGACTAGAATTCAACTATACGAAAAATGTAAAATACTAAATTAATATGTAATTAATTTATTAAGATCCAATAAAAGCCATATTTTATTTATGCATTATATATAATATACTTTATAATTCAACATCCAGAAAATATATGATATATATCATATTCCACAATATATAATATATTATATATGTTACGATAAATAATTAAAATTTGCATTCGTGCCAAATTTAACAATTTTGGCTATTAGATTTATATTATAGACACCAGAATAAAGTTTATTCGATAACTTCCACAAGCATTCAACTCTTTAAGTCCTTTTAAAGGGAAATACAATTACTGTAACCATTTATTCCTAGTTAGGCTTTTAAATGTTCGTTAAAGTTGCCTTTAAAGGAGAGCATATCGCGGCTCTGTCAAATATTTGATCTTCAAATGAAAAAGCGTTTTTAGTACCAAATCAGTCCACTGACCATTAGATTAAATAAGGGAAATACATTTTTCCGATAAAATGTCAGCCAAACTAATCGCTGCCTACATTAAAGCATTTGTAACGACTACATATATTTAGAAATTTTATATTTGGATAACGGAAAAAGAAGAAATATTTATTATTCAATTAGCTTCGAATTAATTAAATATTTCTTTTTCCAGGGTTCAAATATAAAATTTCAATATATACGAAAGCGTCCCATAGCGGATCCCGGAGACAGTGCTCTCTATTCACTGACTATATATATATATATAGTCAGTGAATAGAGAGCACTGTCTCCGGGATCCGCTATGGGACGCTTTCGTATATATTGAAAATTTATATTTGAACCTTGGAAAAAGAAGAAATATTTATTATTTAATTAATTCGAAGCTAATTAAATAATAAATATTTCTTCTTTTTCCAATATTCAAATATAATATATATAGTCGTTACAAATGTTCTAATGTAGGCAGCGATGAGCTTGGCTGTATGTAGCGTCTCGGAGTGATACATTAGACTGATGGAGCTGATGATCGAAGTCCAGTTCTTTAGCAAAACATATGGATTTAAAATAAATTGTAACCACTTTTGTATATTAGCTACTGTATACATATCAACTATGTATATAGTTGTATATTAGCTACTGTATAGTTGAATAAAAGAAAAAGTAATATTTAATTGACTTAAAATACGCAAGATTTTAGTTTCAAATAAATTGTAACCAGTGTTGGCTCCTGGACCACAGTTTCAGACGATTTTTCGCACTACCAATTTATAAAAAAACGTATTCCTTTCGGAATCCTGTGACATTAACAAGGACATTAATTAGTTTTATCAGAAAAGTGAATAAGTTTACAGTCCTATATTTCAATAACTTTGTCTTCGGTCTGCACAAAATAGCGCCTAAGGAATGATATTAGCATTCGTCGAAATATGAAACTAAAATCTTGTATATTTTTAGTCAATTAAATATTATTTTTACTTTTATTCAATTATACAGTAGCTAATATACAACTATACAAATACTAAAATAATAAGTAAATAAGAAGTAATCTAATTTTAATCCTGATGATAGCAGAAGCTATTGAAGGAAAATATAAAAATATTAAAATACAAAGGAAAATATTGTCTTATTTGTTCCAGTAAAACTATCTAATTGAAAATAGAAGGATATTATGGGTTTAGTGTGTGCTATTAAATAGGAATAAAATATTGACGATCCGGATTGTTTCCAGAAATAATGTATTACTTGACGGTAATTAGATTTTCATTTTAATAGAGTTTAATGCTACTTTTTATTTTATAAAAATTGTAATACGTCAATAAGGTGCGTTGAGGATTTTGTCAGCAGGTACTGACAAACTATGACAAACCATGCAAAATCTGGAAAAGCTAAATTTATTTACTGATATTAATGCAATAGTATTGATAAATGGTAATATTAAAATAAATTATAATTTATTAATTTTAAATATTAATGTGTGTATAAATATGTGATGTTCAAACAAATGTAGTGTGTAATATCTTTCACAGTTGTTCCATATGATTTTCAAGATAATTACTATTATTTTATCTATTTATTTTGATTACTTAATAATTACCCATCTACTTGATATTGATTATTTGATTTTATAAAGCATTGTCTAATTAGCCTGTGCTTCTTATGTAATTAGAGCTTTGTAAACAAATTATGGAAATCAGCTCCACTTGTTTGGAAACGACAACTGATAGAGGCTTTAAAGCTATTCGAAATGCGAATAAATCTATCGCAAATAAAAATCAAAACAGTTAAGTTAACAATTGTTTTTAATTAAGAAATTGTTCGATTACAATATTCAGTATGATAGATAGCCATAACATTCAAATTTCACGATAGAATTGTTAACTCTGTCTGTATTTTGTAAAAAATGATGTATTTAACCGCATTATAGAATATGCTTATATATCAAAATCTTGAAATAACAAAGGGCGAATTACTCGGAATTTATTCCCTAGCCTATTAATTATTAGTGATTAATTAACTAACAATTTGAATAATATTGTACAAATAATGATGCCGATTTTAGTTTGAATTTATGTACAAATAATCGTCTCAAATATTTTTAAAGTGATCGCTAATTTGAACTTGTCAAGCAGTTTGTTCAATCTTATATAAACGGTTTGTTAATAAGAAAGGATCAAATACAATGAAAATATTGAAAAATGTTGATCATTTTTTCTTGTGATGCTCTCAAAGAGATTTTGGTGAATTTATAACGATTATTTTATATTATTTCTTTCTCTTTTTTCATTTTTATTTATAAATATATTTAAATATATATTTATATATATTTGGATACATTTAAATATATATTTATATATATTTGTATATATTATATATAAGTATATTTATATTTTTTATATATTTATTTTTGTTTTTTTATTTGTTTATTTGTTTATTTTTTTCATTTTATTTGTTTTAGATTATTCCTTATTTGCTTCTTTTTGTTCATTCCCGCTTTTGTCCGTGGTTTTATTCTAACAAAGCCATCGAAACGCTGCTATTACGTCACTTGTAATGCTCACGAGAAGCAGCGCAGTTGCAATGGTGCTGTGAAGTTGATGTTACTAAAAACGGTAACTAACCGCTCTGGTTGTTTTTTAGCATCTCAATTCCTTTTGTTATCTCTTCTCTCAGGTCCCTTGGGTTGCCTGCGAAAATTGTGAACAGGGTGGAGATACTGCTGTACACCAAGCGATTTTATTATGAAGACGACCCTGATGCGCATCAGCTCTACCCTACTACGGGTGTGCCTCAAGGCTTCCCTCTCTCCTATCTTATATCTTGCTGCTCCATCATTCTATTCAAAATATTTAAACGTGATCAACGTCTAGTAGTGTACGCTGATGACACCACAGCCCTGTTCACTAAACGCAGGTGCAAAGAGTAGTCACGGACATTAGCCGATTTTTTTTAAGATAAAAAGACCAGTTGCCCAAGTACAACCTTGTTTTAAACTCTGCTAAATCGCAGGTGGTCGTCTTTCATGGCACCCCTGCTACGAAACAAAAACTTAAGAAAACAAAAACTTAAGTCCATTTTTGCCTCTGAACCACTCTCCACCTTCAGAAGTCGAGTAAAATACCTGGGGTTCACCGTTTCGGTGAGCTGGTCAATGAAAGCTGACTGGATAGACTCAAACGTATCCTGAAGAGAGCTAGGTGGGCTCTGAAACGGGCCCAGCATCTGTCGTTGAAAGGGAAAACCCAGATGCGCCTGTGCAACACTTTGGCTATCTCGGGATTAGTCTTCTTTTCCAGAGGACGTCCCCCACAGCAAAGGCTAAGGTTTCTCACGCTCTTGGTATCTCGTTTACCCAGCATAGTCCGCGTCGATTGGACTCTTCGGGGGGGTTGAAAGACCCCAGGTGGTTCAATCGAAAGACGGCGTGTTGGATTGGTTGGGGGCTCAGATCCTTATGGATTTGAGGCCGTAAATGGAATAGAAGACTATTACAGACTGAAGATAAAGTAGAAGAGTGCACTTATTTTTTGTTTGACTGAACTCATATTTATCTTATTTATGTTTTTTATTAATAAAATCTTATTATTATGTTTTTGTTGATGTGCCTGACGATGACGAAAGTAACCATCGAAACATTGTAGCGTTTTTGCAAGAAAAATGGAATTCCAATCCTTTAAATCTTTAATCAAAACAGCTAACTTAGTCTACGTACGTATTTAATATAATAATAAAATTAAAAAATAATAAATAAAAATAAATAAATATTACAAATCTTTAGTATATAGTCACTATGCAATCAAAAGATTAAAGTTTTTTTATAATTTTTTAAAAAGTAAATTCATGGAGAAATTCAAAATTCTAGCATCATTTATTATTTACAGCAGAACTTTAACGCAATAAGATATTGAAAAAAGTGTCCATTAAAGTTCAAGCATTTTGACTGATATATATTTGCACACAAAATATCAAGCATTTGTTATGCTATTTGTTTTTATTAAAAGTATATAGAATATATTGATTAGCTATTTTAAAAATAAACTGTTTTTGTTTATTCAGTTCAATCAAAAAAGTTGTTTTACAGTTTATTTTTGATACGTTTAATAAACAGTTGAACAGCTCAAATAAACTTATTACTTAATAAAAGTAAAGGTATATCGTGTAAAAGCTAAAAAGGTCAAATAAACTGTTTTTTTTATTAAAGGGATGTTGAGGCTAGTATCTATGATTAATGAAGATGATAACCAGAGATTTCAAAATATTGTAAATTATTTTTGGAATTATAGTTTGAATCAATAGGTGATAATGAAAATTGATTTTAGAAACATATAAGATGTATTTCGTCATTAGCATTGTAACGAATTATTTTATATTGTTATTTAAAATTAGGAAACTTTACAAACACATTTAATTGAAATTTGAATTTTATTTAAAATTGATTTTTTCTTAAATGTCAAGTTAATTCGTAACTACTTTTTAGCTAATTTAGCTGATCTTAAACGACAAGCGGATAAATTATGTGCTGCCACACAAGATTGCAAAACGATGCTGAATCTTTTAATGTCAGCTATACCTGTGATTAAACGTTTATGTCAAAGATCGCATTCGTGCTCCATGTGAGTTACAAAATGTTTTAAGTCTCTACAGGGAAATAGATACTTTGCGTACAAAATTAAAAATATCGTAAATAATATCTGACTTAAACAAGTTTTGATTATCTGAATGATGCTATTAAACGTTTTAATATAAAAATACTCGTGGTTATTTTATACAATTTTATTTTCATTAATATTGACTTGAATTATTATATTAATTATTATCAAGATATTACTTGATAATAATATTATTAATAATAATAACTTTAGTTGTGTTAGTCAATAAATTAATAAATTAAATAAAATAAAATATATTGTAAAAATTATATAAAAATTCTATTTTATTAATTAATTAAATCATGACGTTATAAACTTAAATCCGTTCTGAGAGCTTTGACAAATTAGGTGAATATGCGAAAGCAAATGAACTTGTGGTCAACGTCGATAAGATAAAGTTGTAAATTACCGCTATGTAGAGATGACAAATGTATTATCAAGATAATATTATCATGACGTTATAAACTTAAATCCGTTCTGAGAGCTTTGACAAATTAGGTGTATATGCGAAAGTAAATGAACTTGTGGCAAACGTCGATAAGATAAAGTTGTAAATTACCGCTATGTAGAGATGACAAATGTATTATCAAGATAATATTATCATGACATTATAAACTTAAATCCGTTCTGAGAGCTTTGACAAATTAGGTGTATATGCGAAAGTAAATGAACTTGTGGCAAACGTCGATAAGATAAAGTTGTAAATTACCGCTATGTAGAGATGACAAATGTATTATCAAGATAATATTATCATGACATTATAAACTTAAATCCGCTCTGAGAGCTTTGACAAATTAGGTGAATATGCGAAAGTAAATGAACTTGTGGCCAACGTCGATAAGATAAAGTTGTAAATTACCGCTATGTAGAGATGACAAATGTATTATCAAGATAATATTATCATGACGTTATAAACTTAAATCCGTTCTGAGAGCTTTGACAAATTAGGTGAATATGCGAAAGCAAATGAACTTGTGGTCAACGTCGATAAGATAAAGTTGTAAATTACCGCTATGTAGAGATGACAAATGTATTATCAAGATAATATTATCATGACGTTATAAACTTAAATCCGTTCTGAGAGCTTTGACAAATTAGGTGAATATGCGAAAGCAAATGAACTTGTGGTCAACGTCGATAAGATAAAGTTGTAAATTACCGCTATGTAGAGATGACAAATGTATTATCAAGATAATATTATCATGACGTTATAAACTTAAATCCGTTCTGAGAGCTTTGACAAATTAGGTGAATATGCGAAAGCAAATGAACTTGTGGTCAACGTCGATAAGATAAAGTTGTAAATTACCGCTATGTAGAGATGACAAATGTATTATCAAGATAATATTATCATGACGTTATAAACTTAAATCCGTTCTGAGAGCTTTGACAAATTAGGTGAATATGCGAAAGCAAATGAACTTGTGGTCAACGTCGATAAGATAAAGTTGTAAATTACCGCTATGTAGAGATGACAAATGTATTATCAAGATAATATTATCATGACATTATAAACTTAAATCCGCTCTGAGAGCTTTGACAAATTAGGTGAATATGCGAAAGTAAATGAACTTGTGGCCAACGTCGATAAGATAAAGTTGTAAATTACCGCTATGTAGAGATGACAAATGTATTATCAAGATAATATTATCATGACATTATAAACTTAAATCCGTTCTGAGAGCTTTGACAAATTAGGTGAATATGCGAAAGCAAATGAACTTGTGGTCAACGTCGATAAGATAAAGTTGTAAATTACCGCTATGTAGAGATGACAAATGTATTATCAAGATAATATTATCATGACGTTATAAACTTAAATCCGTTCTGAGAGCTTTGACAAATTAGGTGAATATGCGAAAGCAAATGAACTTGTAGTCAACGTCGATAAGATAAAGTTGTAAATTACCGCTATGTAGAGATGACAAATGTATTATCAAGATAATATTATCATGACGTTATAAACTTAAATCCGTTCTGAGAGCTTTGACAAATTAGGTGAATATGCGAAAGCAAATGAACTTGTGGTCAACGTCGATAAGATAAAGTTGTAAATTACCGCTATGTAGAGATGACAAATGTATTATCAAGATAATATTATCATGACGTTATAAACTTAAATCCGTTCTGAGAGCTTTGACAAATTAGGTGAATATGCGAAAGCAAATGAACTTGTGGTCAACGTCGATAAGATAAAGTTGTAAATTACCGCTATGTAGAGATGACAAATGTATTATCAAGATAATATTATCATGACGTTATAAACTTAAATCCGTTCTGAGAGCTTTGACAAATTAGGTGAATATGCGAAAGCAAATGAACTTGTGGTCAACGTCGATAAGATAAAGTTGTAAATTACCGCTATGTAGAGATGACAAATGTATTATCAAGATAATATTATCATGACGTTATAAACTTAAATCCGTTCTGAGAGCTTTGACAAATTAGGTGAATATGCGAAAGCAAATGAACTTGTAGTCAACGTCGATAAGATAAAGTTGTAAATTACCGCTATGTAGAGATGACAAATGTATTATCAAGATAATATTATCATGACATTATAGACTTAAATACGTTCTGAGAGCTTTGACAAATTAGGTGAATATGCGAAAGCAAATGAACTTGTAGTCAACGTCGATAAGATAAAGTTGTAAATTACCGCTATGTAGAGATGACAAATGTATTATCAAGATAATATTATCATGACGTTATAAACTTAAATCCGTTCTGAGAGCTTTGACAAATTAGGTGAATATGCGAAAGCAAATGAACTTGTAGTCAACGTCGATAAGATAAAGTTGTAAATTACCGCTATGTAGAGATGACGAATGTATTATCAAGATAATATTATCATGACGTTATAAACTTAAATCCGTTCTGAGAGCTTTGACAAATTAGGTGAATATGCGAAAGCAAATGAACTTGTGGTCAACGTCGATAAGATAAAGTTGTAAATTACCGCTATGTAGAGATGACAAATGTATTATCAAGATAATATTATCATGACGTTATAAACTTAAATCCGTTCTGAGAGCTTTGACAAATTAGGTGAATATGCGAAAGCAAATGAACTTGTAGTCAACGTCGATAAGATAAAGTTGTAAATTACCGCTATGTAGAGATGACAAATGTATTATCAAGATAATATTATCATGACGTTATAAACTTAAATCCGTTCTGAGAGCTTTGACAAATTAGGTGAATATGCGAAAGCAAATGAACTTGTAGTCAACGTCGATAAGATAAAGTTGTAAATTACCGCTATGTAGAGATGACAAATGTATTATCAAGATAATATTATCATGACATTATAGACTTAAATACGTTCTGAGAGCTTTGACAAATTAGGTGAATATGCGAAAGCAAATGAACTTGTAGTCAACGTCGATAAGATAAAGTTGTAAATTACCGCTATGTAGAGATGACAAATGTATTATCAAGATAATATTATCATGACATTATAGACTTAAATACGTTCTGTGAGCTTTGACAAATTAGGTGAATATGCGAAAGCAAATGAACTTGTAGTCAACGTCGATAAGATAAAGTTGTAAATTACCGCTATGTAGAGATGACAAATGTATTATCTTGATATATTGATATATTGTATATATCAATATATATTGTTTATATATTGTATATCTTGATATTTAACTTGATATACCTGCGAAGTAATTGCTACAATTGAAATTTGGAAGATTTCATTCTTCAAGTTGCTTCACTCCTATCTGTAAACCAACATTTGTACTTTACATTTCAGTATTAGTGGACCTCATTAGCGCCTAATGAGGTTCACTACGTTTCACTTTTCGGTCCTGTTGGCTGACGATCACTCGACACTCTTATTACATGTTGTAAATTTAATTGAAATCATTTCTGATTTTAAATTAAATCAGCGTTGTTAGAATAGGGTGTAGCCTTCAATTTGAAAGCCTATCTAGTTTTGCTATAACTAATCATCTAGTTTGACAATTTGAAGGCAAGTTTGAAACAACGCATGATGGTTTAACCAGGCCAGAAAGTGCTTAATTTATCCACTTTATAAAATCTAGATAGTTAAAATAATTAAAATATAGATTATTATATATTAAGATATAGATTTTAAATAATAAAATCATGTTAAAAATTTTAAAATAATTTTAAAATAACATAACAATTACGAGCCTCGTCTTTCAATTGCATATCTCCAGAATAGCATGAGATACAGTATTAATTTAAACAAATTAATACAATTTGATTTATAAATAATTCACTAAAATTATATCAGGTTAATTTACATGCACCGAAATAAAATATTTTCTTTACAATTTGATTTAAAAAAGGGTTTTATATTTGAACAAAATAAATTTTTAATATTTTTGTTTACGAATTAATGTATTTACGAAAAATTTATTAAAAAATACCTTACATATAATTTAGTATTAATATTTTAGACCAATCTCCAAAACGCTGCCGGAACCTTTAAATAGAAATGAATCAACAAAATGTAGAATACCGTCAAATAAAATACAGGTGATTTCTAAATGCACTCGGAAAACCGACAAATCAATGAGCAATTTAAATATGATGTGTCAAAAGCTTAGTTTAATTCTCAATGACGCCGTTCAATTCAACAAACAAGCGCAACATCAAACAAGTCAACGTGATCTTGATCGATTAATTGACTCCGTAGTTTTCGATTTGTCCGATAAATATCAGTCTGTGTCTTTTCGCATTTAGAACACAAATTAATAACATTTCTAATTATAGCAAAACTATATTATATTATTTGAAAACTAAATTAGCATTATTTTATTTGGTTAAGAATTTTGAATTGATAGTTAAACGTTGAAAAGTGTAAAACTTATGTGGTTTAAGTCAATATTTGATATTTGAGAACAAATTTCCGTAGCGACACAGTCTATAACAATTACTAACCAAATAAAATTATACAAGATATTAGAAAAGATTGTTGGATGAAATCTATTCGGTGCAAATGTGTTTATCAACTATCAAAATATGTGTTGAAAATGTGCCGAAATTTCATGTTGATAAATGTAGCATTCGAAATATCAAGTTTTAATTTTTCAATAAATTCTTCCTACTTTTGTAAAATCAATTAATTATATTATATATATTTATAATAATTATATTGGTAAATATAATTATAATCAAATAATTTATATATTTATATTTGTTTATCATCTATTTTCAACGTGCAATTTTTTTAGTCCATAAAACTCGATTTATGATAAATGAAAAAATTTTAAATTATAATTTCACCTTTAAATTTTTTAACTTCCGATATTTGTCTTCCTTAGTAAATATAATTATAATAAAATATTTAATAATAGCTCTTTGTATTTGTTTATTATTTATTATCTATCTTCCACGTGTAATATTTTTGGTCCATAAATCTCAATAAATTTACTAACTTATATTTCTCTCCAATAATCGTAATGCTAACGTTTAAACACTTTAAAAAACCTACTTTTACATGTTTAACAATTATACTAACATATGCTGGCATTTTCCATTAATTCATCTATGGAATGGAACACATATGCATCGTTCGTCTTTACAGTACAAACCCAGTTTTCCATTGCATCTAAGATAGTCCGAGCATTTACAATAATAATCCAAATTACCATCGTCTACAGTAAAATATAAATGGAAAGTTTAAATAATATAATACACGGGAATTAACTTTAAATTCGGGAATGTATCGTTAATAGCATGCATTGAGCCGACTTATTACTTCAATCGAACTTATTATTGATTGATTCTTTATTTTAATTAAAGAAACAAGTATATTTGCCTATTGATTTACAGGTTGAATTCAAACAAAAGATGAAAAAACCCACGACAATAATAATCAATTAACATCTAGCGATGTTAATTCATAACCATTTAATTAAATATTAAATTTATAAATTAGTAACAAATCAGTACTAAAGATGCGGACCATTTTAATATCCAACCCGAACAAATTGAAGAAATTGTTCTATTTATAAAATAACTTGCTCACACTAAAGAAGGCTTAGACTAACGCATTAAACAACAAAAGTACATGATAGGAGATATATGTTAGTTGCTCATATTGATCACAGCTAAATAACTTCATGTAATAGATAAACAAAGTTCGGATATTGTGTATTATCTAAAATATTGTCCAAGAACTTTATCAACATCACCAGAAACATTCACTTACTTAGATAAAAATTTAATTCTTTATTTTAAACACACATAGTTTTAGCTTTACATTCTTTAATATAATTCTCTATTTTAACCCGGGTTATAGGATCTACAAAGTTCACCTTATTTTTACTGTACCATGCTTATACATATCTGAATTGAACTGCGATATGAATCCTACTAGTCTTTATATGTGCTACAACTATTTCTATAATAGACAATAATGTAGACCTTGATCCCTTGGGAACAATCCTCATATATCCTCTGGAATCAAATAAGTAAGGAGAAAGAGAGGAAGTGGGAAAGGGGAAAGAGAGGAAGTGAGAAAGAAGAAAGCAAGGAAGTGGGACAGGGAAAGATATGAAGTGGGAAAGGGAAAAGATATGAAGTGGGCAAGTGGAAAGAGAGTAAGTAGGACAGGGAAAAAGTGGAAGTGGGGAAGGGAAGGAAGGGAGTAATGGGAAAATTATATACGTATATATAAACTTGAAGAGGTTTGTAAACATTTAGATAAAGCACAAAATCTATTATTTTTTAAAAAATTGGTATTTCATAAGTTTAAAGTGCCATCAGTTCGTTAAAATTAACGAACATGCAGTGCATTTATACATTAGTTTGAAACAATATAATATACTAACTATATTAAAGACATTATAATGTGAATTTGCAAATTATTTAATGTGAAGTTTTAACCTTAAAATACATAAGTTTTAACATTTTCGATATCATGATAGTAACAGAGTGCATTGCATTCTTAAAAAGTATGCTTTTGCAATCTTCTTTACCGCTTGATAAATTGATGAATTGAAACGCTTCCATTGTTTTTCTCCAATAAATTATTTAACTTATAAGCTACGCTTTAATGCAATCTGGGGTGTTTTCGATAAAACTTCGTTAATTTTGATTTAGTCTGACCGAGTAGATAATCAGGCAATGATTTAATTTACAAATCTAAAATTATTGATCAAATGTGTTGTATATAAATGATTTTGACAAAGTCGTGATTTTCAGCAGGTGCTTAAAATAATTATGAAATCGCATTTGAATAATTTGTAACACATTAATTTATTATTTGTAAAACGACATTAACATTATTGATTATGTAATTGTAGCATTAAAATAAAACTATCCAGTCACTGTTAATTATTTAGCAGTTTGAGCATTCAGTTACACCTTATCTCAATTGAAATAGGAATAAAATTGAGTTATACTGTTAACATAATAATTCGGAATTAAGCTGCTAGATCGACCTGCAACAGTCTTTAATATCGAATCTATTTCGGATAGCGAAGTAACTCCTGTTAGTACTGCCATCGTGTTCAAACCACAATTCCTCCCAAATGAAATATCAGTATCTAACCTATAAATTAAACGTATAACAAAAATTCCAATCTAGTGTTGCTCGATAACCTATCACCGATCATCAGCGTAGTCGATGGGTCAATCCATTGCTTCTGCTGTAACAATTTCCAAGCGTAGCTGTTTGGTTTCCCCATTACTATTGGTTGTTTCTTAACAGCCAATCTAATAGATGATGTAACGCTGCCGGTACCTTAGGAAATACAAAGAATTATATCATATAATTTATAACAACAAAAACAGAAATCATTAAAAGGCTTTAAAAGGCGTCTGGGAAATAACTACTCTTGCTGAAAAATTAAACTATTAAACAAAATAAGTTTTTATTAAACAAGTTTAATAAAAATATCCGTAATTAAAAACTGCTTATTAAAAATTGTCAAAATAATATTAGAGTTAAACAAAATAAACGTTTATTGATCTACAAACAAAACGATTTTGAATTTCATATTGGTTAATTTTTAAAAGAATTCATAATTATATCATTTTGTAAAATTACGAGTTAATTACCAACTTATTTTTCTAAATGATGATACCATTCCGCGTGAATCTTTGTAATCACATATAAGCCCGACGCGAAAGAATGACGAATGCCGTTTCGTCATCACTATGACTCATCAGTGCCAGTTCCCTCCCACTGCTGGATGCAGAGGAGGACTAGCAGGCGGCAATCAACAAATGAATCAAGTGTATGATGTACAAGAAAATCTCTAGTAACATCATCTAGAGTGATGAATTAGCACTACAGCTTTACCAAATTGGATCATTAGCACAAACACTGGCCGTTTCGTCATCACTATGACTCATCAGTACCAGTTACCTCCCACTGCTGGATGCAGAGGAGGACTAGCAGACGGCAATCAACGAATGAATCAAGTGCTAATTCAACACTCTAGATGATGTTACTAGAGATTTTCTAGTACATCATGCACTTGATTCATTCGTTGATTGCCGTCTGCCAGTCCTCCTCTGCATCCAGTAGTGGGAGAGATCTGGCACTGATGAGTCATTGTGATGACGAAACGGCATTCGTCATTCTTTCGCGCCGAGCTTATTTTTAAAATATAAGTTTAAGCAAAAACATTATGCAATTGTCTGTTGCAATGGCAAAATTTTAGCAATTGAACAATAAAAATGTAAATAAAGCATGTAATGTGCTGTTTAATGATAAATTTTATTTTACTTTATTATCACGAATATACAGTCCATAAAAATGTGTTAGGGGAGGCAGAACTACTGAGACCACCACTTCATGTGTTTCAAATTACAACACAGATGTTAGCTCATATTAGGATACTCTAAGTATGTCCGGCGGAAGCTGATAAGCAAAGTATTCTCTGTCCTCTTTCCAGTCACATGCACCTGGAATACTTAATGTTACAGATATTCTCCGGTACATGTTGCATCCACCCAACTTGGTCAATTCAACGTGTAAACGCAACGGCTGTATTCTGAACTCATCACGTTTAACCGAATTTCGAATACTATCTCTAAGATTTTTATCGGCTATTCTTAGACTAAAACTCATATCGCTTTTTAAATCGAAATGTTGAAAGAAATAATAAAAATACATCCTTCGTGAGGTTAGGCGTACCATAAAACGGCAACCTATTGCTAATAGAAATAGGGTTTGCAAAGCGGTACAAAGGCTAATACATGTGGGATTAGGGTTTATACAAGCATTGAAATGCATGAAAAAAGGCATTCGTATTTGTTTTAAAAGGGTTATTGTCTGTGTATCTAATGTATATAAGAGCAATAAAGAAATGAAACGCGAATCATGATACTTTCAAAATAATGCAATATTTATTGGAGCTAAAAATTAAGTGACTAAAAATGTTTGAAGTGACTAAAACAAATAAGTAGCTTGTTTATGGAAGAATAGATTTATATAATTTATTTTATATTTAAAAAATAATATACATTTATATAAAAAATATACAAATATAATATACATTTTATGTAAATGTATATTTAAATAAATGTCTAAAATGATATATTTTAGACGTTTTAGAAAAATGTAAACGAAGAGATTTTACATCTAAATGTTTTCATTCAAAAATGAAAACATTTGCATTTGTAGAGGTCATATAAATGAGCTCTGTTATCGATTGTGAATGAAGGATTAGCATTACAACAAATCAAATCAGCTAACTAAGTCTACGTATTTAATATAATTATTAAATAAAAAATAATAAATAAATAAATATTAAATAATAATGCTAAATCAATAAATCAAAATTTAATAATTAAATAATAAATAATTATAAATGACTGATATAATTTATATAATTTATATAAAGTTAAAATAAAAAATTGAAATTTAAAATAAAATTGAATTGACAAATAAATAATATCAGTTAAAATTATAAAAAATGGTAAATGAAAATACGTTTAAACAATAATAAATAATTATATCAAGTTAAAATTGCAAATTAAAATAATAGTCAATTTTTATGAATTGACTAATAAATAACAGACGATGTATCAGAATAAGGATTAGAGGATGGAAAATAATCAGATGATAATAAGAAAATTATTATTTTTGATGAAAATAATAAGATCGAAAATAATGTGTTCAAACAATAATATAATATTCTCAATTTTATGAGAGAAATATATATTCATATAACGATAAAATTTAAAATTGAAATAAAAGTCAATTTTAATGAATTGACTGATAAATAATAGACGACGTATCGGAATAAGAATAGAGGTCATCAAGATGAACTTCTATATTATTACGTTACCTCGTTTAAGGATATAAGAGAGATGAACTGCGCAATTGGTAAAGTAATCTGTTATTATGTTCGTAGATGCTTGATAGATCAAATCAGCTAACTGAGTCTACATATTTAAAATAATTATAAACTCAACAAAACATAATAATAATGCTTAAAATTATTTCAAATCAATTTAGCGCCAACTATTTTTGAAGCATTTTATTAACAAAATAAAACAAAATAAATGGCAATTTTCACCAATTACCAAAACTGATTACCAATTAGTTTTATAAAACAATGATATTAACTTTTATCTACCATTAAAACTGGTGATAAACACTTTTACATATTAACAAAATAGAGGAAATCAAATCAGCTAACTGAGTCTACGTATTTAATATAATTATAAAATTAAAAATAATAAATAAATAAATATTAAATAATAGTGCTAAATAAATAAATCAAAATTTAATAATTAGATAATAAATAATTATAAATGATTGATATAAATATTTTACATAATTTATATCAAGTTAAAATAAAAAAATTGAAATTTAAAATAAAAAACTTTTGAATTGACTAATAAATAATATCAGTTAAAATTATATAATTAATATAAAATTAATATAACTAGATAATAAATAATTAGAAATAATAAATAATTGTTAAGATTTTATATAATTTATGTCAAGTTAAACTTTAAAATTGAAATTTAAGGTAAAAAACAATTTTTATGAATTGACTAATAAATAACAGACAATGCTTCTGAATAAGAATTAGAGGTCAGCAGGATGAACTGCTATGCTATAAGGTTTCGGCCCCAACCTAATTCCTTGACTCAATATAGCAGGGGGCCCAAAGACATGCTAATAGCATATTTTCTCTGATTAAATTTGATTATTTAGTGTATCTTATTCTAATTCAAAGTATATTATTTATTATCCATCCATAAAGATTTTCCGCTAATGATTTGAAATTTATTTTTAATATTATTGTGTTGATTTATATATTTTACTATTTTCTATTTATGGCATTTTTATAGTTACCTAGTTTAAAATATGCATCTATTAAATTATTTAAATGATTTTGAAGAAATTTAATATCATTACAAATTGTTACAATTCTTAATATGTTATTATTTAATGTATTATATTTAATATTATATGGTATTTACGAATGTTCATGCAAAAATATGTTTCTTGTAAATTTATATATGCCATTTTTAAGATATAAGTTAATAATATATTTAATTTATGTTAATTTAATGTTAATATATATAATTCTCTTATATATTTGTACACTTGAAAGTGTCCATGTAAAACAGCATTTCTATTAAAATGAATTTAGTGTCTGATGCATGGTTAAACTGCAATACGCACTGTCATGCCCAAAGCTTATGCTAAATTCCCTCTGATGATAAATATAAATATATATAAACAAAAATTTCTTCCTTTAAAATTATTTTTGAATAAAAAAAATTTTATTTTCATTATTATTTTAAAATAATAATAAAGGCTGACAAATAAAATTATTTGTCAGCCCTTTAATGGATTATTATGTACAAAGAAAGAGATTTATTATAATGACAGTGTTTCAGTTGAACGAGTAAAACGAGTGGCATCGGATGACCGCTCGGTTGTCTTGAATAAAAGATCCAGACTCTTACGATATAATTTGTAAAAAATAACTGTCTAACATTCTTAAATTCAGTCAGCAAACCAAAAT
This sequence comes from Pomphorhynchus laevis, assembly GCA_012934845.2. Taxonomy (NCBI): domain Eukaryota; kingdom Metazoa; phylum Acanthocephala; class Palaeacanthocephala; order Echinorhynchida; family Pomphorhynchidae; genus Pomphorhynchus; species Pomphorhynchus laevis. The sequence goes on from WNNJ02003773.1 coordinate 114,858, forward strand.
TATTTTCAGGGAATATCTACTTATCTGAACAGAATTCCGATATTTTTTAATAAATAATTGTATAAGAGTTTATAATTTATATCATATTATATAATTTATAACATATTTTATAATTTATATATTATAATAGTAAACTAGTTTAAAGTATGCATCTATTAAATTATTTAAATGATTTTGAAGAACAGCAATATCGTTACAAATTGTTGCAATTCTTAAAATTTCATTATTTAATGTATTATATTCTATATTATATGGTATGCATGCTCATGCAAAAATATGTTTCTTGTAAATTTAAATATGTCATCTTTACCATATAAATTAACAGTAGTTTTAGTAATTGTTAATTTAATGTTCATATCTTGATATATACCTTCTTTATCTTTGTTATTGCTTTTATTAAGAATAAGGCGTTCTGGATAAATTTGTTCACTAATTGAATAAAAATTATTAGAATTAAATACACATATATCATCAATATATCAAAACATATATTTCATATCTTTATATAATTTAGATTTATTTTTTACACAGTTATGAACAAATTCATATTCTATAAAGCTTAAAAACAAGTCAGCTATAATTGGGCTCTATTACCGCCCATTGGAATACCTTTTACTTGTCTCAATATAGATGTCCCTACTTTTAAATAATTTTGATTTATCAAAATATTTAAGGATTCTATTAATTCAATTTTATCTATATATTTATATTTATTTGATGGTTTAATTTTGTTAGATAGGTGTTATAGTTATTATAACATATATATGTAAATCTTTTTCCGTATATAAGATTATTAATTTTTCTACTGCATCTTTAATATCCACTAAATCTAGATTTGTATAAATCAAGAATATATATTATTTATTATCCATCCATAGAAATTTTCCGCTAATGATTTTAAATTTATTTTTAATATTATTGTGTTGATTTATATATTTTACTATTTTCTGTTTAATTGTATTTTTATAGTAACCTAGTTTAAAATATGCATATATTAAATTATTTAAGTGATTTTGAAGAACGCCAATATCGTTACAAATTGTTGCAATTCTTAAAATTTCATTATTTAATGTATTATATTTTATATTATATGTTATATGGTATTATAATATATTACATGTTATATGTATTCTATTACAAATCCAGCGACTGGATTAGCTGCCACTTTGTGAAAATAAAAGCTTGAATCACTAAACACCATGCTATTCGAACGGCTTGGGTTCAGGCCATTGGGTCGTTTAAGGACCAATGTTCTAAAAAAAATTTTGTTCTCCTGCATTTCGAAGTTACTAAAGCCTGTTAAAGTAAGTAGAATAATGGCACTGGTACCTGGTATCACCTTATCCTTATCGACAGATGGCAGTGTAGTATCTTCATTTGTAACAATGAAATGACAGTTCTCTTTTTGTATGTAACTTGCAGCCTTGGCAATCTTTGGGTAACTGATGTGAGAATCAAACCCAGCAACAACACAGTTAACCTAAGAGTAAAATCAAAATATTTTAGCAAAATATTTGCTTAGACAACCAATGGGTCAAGTGTGAAATCGAGTTCTCCGTCGATGGGGAATGGATCGGGCTAAAAATCGGATCTATAATGACTTGTTTAAGAAAGATTTAAATAAATAACAATATTTGATATTAACCAAATGTATAAATTTGTGGAATAAATTGGAAAGTAAATCAAATTTAACGTAAACACATGTGTTATTTAAATTACCTTAATTGCTTAACAACGTAGAATGTAAGTTTAAAGTTTTTAAATGTATGTTTAAGTCAACATTTAGGCTTATACGTATCTTTAGGCCTAAATGTTTAAATTTGCTTAATTTGTTTAAATTAATAAAATTTAAAAATTAATTTAGACATTAATTTAACTATAATTGCAGCAGATCGAATAATAAAAGGAAAGAAATCTCATGTGCATTTTAAATATTCAGGAACGATCAGGTATAATTGAAAGTCAACAAATATTTTGCTAGTAAAAATGAAAACATTAAATAAAGTTTATTGTAAGTGTTCTACATTGATATTGCTGAAATCAAAATTTACTTTCGTAGAGACCACAGCAAACAAAAACACAACAATGAAACAAAAACATTTAAAATCTAAACCGAAGAAATAAAATAAAAAGAGGGGGACCAAAACATTCATAACAATAAATTGCAAACATTTTATTATTTATATTATAAATGTGGAGCAAAAGAAAAACGTAAAATTATCAAGTGTTTAGTAAAATGTGTTATAATCAAAGGCTTTCGTTTATATTAATTTTAAGGTTAAATCAGCTTTATTACCAACCATTAAGTTATCCTTTAGTGTGTTAATATAAAACGCTTCTAAGATCTTACGTTTAAGCATACTGGATTCTTTTGACAAGATGGTAGTTCCATCGAAATCAATTATGTGATTATTATTAATGCTGTGATCAACTAAGGCACTGCTTGTTCTACGTTTGAGTGTGTATTTATGCTGGTTTACTCTTTTATTTATACCTTGCTCAGTTTGTATATTTTATCTCAGTCTTTACAACGGATGGATTTTATAAATAACGGATGAATATACACAACGATTATCCAATATATCATTGATATATGGAATCCCAAAATATTTCCGTTCTTTTTAAAGATCAAAACTATGAATTTTATAAGTTCTTGTTTTAAATAAAGCCTATTTAAATGCCCACACTGGAAATTGGTTTTCTCTTAAAGACTCGATTATTAAGCATTCAAGTTTCTTTCATCTCGACAAAATCAAAGCAAATCAAATTGTTTGGCAAAAACAATGAGCTAGCAGCAGCTACTTTTTAAGCGTTAGGAATATTTGAGCACCAGGAAACAACATTAAGTTTTAATCAAACCTTTTGAAAAATTGATGTTTTTAAAATATTGTTTAGTATAAAAATTGTAATACTTTCAAAACGGAAAAAAGCATGTCGGAGCTTCAAAGCTCAATATTTTGCAACGATTTTCAAGCAAACAAAGAAGAAGCGAATGTTCCTGGTCATCAATTATCTTCCAAAGGTAGGACGGACTCACAAGTAAGTGATGCTTTTTGTTTTCTGGACTCGGATAAGGGGATATTACCCACTATTCCAAAGCTAGCACACTTGTGCATAATACAGGCGTCAAAACCTATAGGAAAACATTATATGTTTTCCGAATGTTTCTTCGTGATTTTATTAGTCTTAACGACAAAAGAGTTATATTTAACTCTGTTAAGGTTTATCCCAACTCAGTGAAGATTTCTTTTACTAACGCCTCAATATTGGATGAGTAAAAGGCTTATTTCGAAGATCATTATCTTGATCACGGGTCGATCACTATCAAGCCGCTCCAATGTAGCCTTAAGATTTCGAACTTTCCACTGTACTTAGACGAGGATGACTCGAACAAGCTCAAGAGTCGCTTCAAATTGCACTCAGTTAGGCAGGCACTGGGGAAGGGGGCGAGCCCCTCCAAGTTGAATTTGCGAATGCTGACTTAGATAGTGGACTACTATTATCCCGTTTCTCAGGCAACCCCTTTATAGGTTTTAACTTAAAATTTACAATAATTGAGGAAGACAGATGGACGTTCCCCCACTGTCAAAGATGTCACTGCTGGGGACATTGGGGTTCTACATGCAGTAAGGCCCAAACATGTGGGGTATGTGGAGCGACTGAGTGTACCCACATGGTCTGCAATGAAAAATGTCTGGTACCCCCTTCGTGCATAAAGTGCTGTGGGGATCATCTTGCATGGTTGCGCAAGTGCGCCTCGTTTAAGAAATATCGTCAACGATTTATGATACCCCCGTCTCACTCCTATGTAGAAGCTGCTGCTCCAGTCGGAATGTCAAACAATGACGTCTTTATACTTTTGGCGAATCAAAAACGCACAATCATCACTGAGCTAAAGGACTTTTTTATCACTCTGATCACTCCTACTGTCACTCAGGTTCCAGTAGACCTAAAGTCAACCCCTCCCCCGAACTAAGAAGAGGGGGTTCTGCCAGAATGGTTCCCCCACTTAAGGTGGGAAAGATTCTAAAAGACTTAGGTGCCTCTCAGGAAAATGAAGATCTTGCCGAGGGGGGTCTGGCCTGTGATAGGCCTAGTGGTAAGGGGGCAACCCTCTTGCACCTAGTTCTGTCTAGGTTGGCATCCCCATTCCAACTAATTTAACACAATAGTGAGTAAACACGAGCCTCTTTCACTGAATATTCTTCAGTGGAATTCTGGAGGTGCTTATGCCCTTAGACTTTTATCTGGTAGAGACGCAGATGTTATAGTCCTTCAGAAGACGCGATCTATCCGTCTCTTCCAGGACATTACTCGACACATCCCAAAGCACATTTATTCCCACTATACTCCGTACATAACCCCACCTCACTCATCTTCATCTCAAGGACTCTTGACCTTAGCTAGATGCTCCCTAAGGTCTTCCCTCCTGTTGAATTACTCTAGTCCAGCCCTGTCTTGTTTAGTAGTTTCACTCGTTAAGAACGGTAAACGTCTCAGTTTAGCAAATGTCTACATTCGTCCAGGGGAGATTCACAAGAACCGTGAACTCCTGGATGGGATTATTAACGGCGGCTATGACATGATACTAGGAGATTTCAACGACAGAACTGGTCGTTGGATTAACGCATCGATACGCAGAGCTAGGAACGGTTACTTTATTCATAAACCACCGTCCCCCTCCTTTCATTGCACATCAACGAATTCAATCCTCGATATTTTACTGCTTCACTCGAGGTGGTTGCTTAAACCCCTCTGTACGGACCAGCGCCTCCCCCGGATAGGAAATAGAGTCTAACCGAATTCAATACCTACCTCTTTTCGCAAACTACCGGGATTCTTTCGACTACCTATAAAGGTCGCATTTTCAATCTCACTCCTACAAAACTCAAGATCCTAGCCAAATTACTACACCTCCCTAATCTCTCTGCTTCCGCCAGACAAACTCTCTCGACTGAATACTGGAGCACTAGGTATAGGTTCCAGCTGAGTAAGGATAAGGCGAGTATTGTCTATCTTAAGCCAGCTCAGTTTTCGTTTTGGAAGGTAATCAATAAGGAGAAGTTTGTATGTTGGAAGGATAGAGCATTGGGTTGGATTAGTAATATAGGTCTTGATGAAGTTTTGGAGGAGTCACTATTCCTACATAATTATGGTGCCACTCAATCACCTCAGCCAATCCCGCCTTGGGAAGACTTCAGGAGTAGATACTTATCTGTCACAGATATTCTCAGCATTTGGGTTTGATAGGAGGAATAGGGCTTTGGGGTGGATCGGTAGTATAGGCCTTGATAACGTTTTAGAGGAGTCACTAGTTCATCACCAGTCCATCACACTATGGAGCCACTCAGTCACCTCAACCAATCCTGCCCTGGGGTGACTACAGGAGTAGGGATTTATCGGTGAATGACATTCTCGACTCCAAAGGGTCCACATCCGGGCACCCCCAAATCCGTCGCTCCACTTTCCTCTCTAGTGTCAGCTTCTGACTGCCGATCCGAGAAGTGAGGTGGCCGTCACAATGCTATAAGCCTCCCATTCCGATGTAGCAGGCATCAATATTAGTAAACGTGTTTTTATCCCTAAGGTTAAATCCTGCTCTTGTCCTAAAGACCTGTGTTCCATCTCGATACAAAATGCCCTCGTGTCGATTTACGAGAAAGCGCTTGCGCATCAAATCCGCGACCATTTCAGTAGGCGTAATTTGATCCCTTCCGGTTTTCATGGGTTCGTCAAAGGTCGCTCGGTCCATTCAGCAGTAAATGAGGTGGAGCAGTTTTGTCGAGAAAATAGCCATCGCCTGGTAGTGGCTGTTTTCCTGGACTTCTCTGCTGCCTTTGACCGCACCTTCGTCCCCTTCGTGATCTCTCCTCTCAGGTCCTTCGGGTTGCCTGCGAGAATTGTGAACAGGGTGGAGATACTGCTGTACACCAAGCGTTTTTATTATGAAGACGACCCTGATGCGCGTCAGTTCTACCCTATTACGGGCGTGACTCAAGGCTCCCCTCTTTCTCCTATTTTATATCTTGCTGCTTCCATCATTCTATTCAAAATACTTAAACGCGAACAACGTCTAGTGGTGTACGCTGATAACACCACAGCCCTGTTCTCCGGACACAGGTGCAAAGACGTAGTTTCTGACATCAGCCGCTTCTTTTTAAGATTAAAAGACCAGTTACCCGTATCCAACCTTGTTTTAAACTTGCTAAATCGTAGGTGGTCGTCTTTCATGGCACCCCTGCTACGAAACAAAAACTTAAGAGATTAGCACTCTCTGCGCTCTCCTTCATTTTTGCCTCTGAACCACTCTCCACCTTCAGAAGTCGAGTAAAATAACTGGGGTTCACCGTTTCGGTGAGCTATTCGGCGAAAGCTGACATGGATAGACACAAACGTATAATGAAGAGAGCTAGGTGGGCTCTAAAACAGGCTCAGCATCTGTCGTTGAAAGGGAAAGCCCATATGCACCTTTGCAGCACTTTGGCTATCTCAGGATTAGTCTTCTTTTCTAGAGGACGCGCCGATTGGATTCTCCGGGGGGGGGTGAAAGACCCTGGGTGGTTCAGTCGGAAAGCGGCGTGTTGGATTGGTTGGGGGCTCAGATCCCAATGGATTTGGGGCCGTGAAAGTTTGGAAGACGGAAAGTGATTGATTGGTCTGCAGACTACATTTGACTGTTTGTTGTCTTTGATTTATGACATTTTCTAAGTAACTTGATGTTATGTACTTTGTTTTTCTATTAAGAAAATCTTATTATTAATATAAAATATTGTTTGGAAGCCTGCTAATGAGTACATTTAAAAAGTAAATGAATTATTTCGCTTCTGCATCATTTTCCATTGTAGTTCACGGTCAAAACTATGATCTCATATAGAGTTCGCTCAAAAAAGGGCTAGATAATTATCCATTGTCAATACATTCGTTTGTTCATATAATTCTCTACGTGATAATTATTAATCTCTATGTTATAATTCTCTATTATATGGTTTCGGTTTCATTATCTAAATGCAATATAAAATCCTAGAGTTATGATTACGACTTTTTGTCCTCATCCATAGCATGGTTTGCCTCATACCTATCCGATCGCTCATTTCGCGTCTGTTCTAATTCATCATCCTCCCCTCCCATCCCTATCTTTTGCGGAGTCCCACAAGGTTCAGTCCTAGGACCCCTGCTTTTTCTCGTCTACTAGGCGATCTCTTTCCGTTTATCAAACCTTACTTCTTTAACGTCATGCAATACTCCGATGACATCCACATCTAGGTTCATGCACCTGCTCATCGCATACACTATATCGACATTTCTGCCTCCAACTGTATTTCTTCTATCTACAAACGTATCCCCAATCTCCATCTCGTTCTATATCCCGACAAGTCTAAAATAATGTGGATCCTCCCACGTAAGCCAAACATATCTCCTCCCACTGTATTTTTTGCCTCATCGATCATCCACATAGTACACAATTGCACTATATTAGGTTTCCATTTTGATGATTACCTTTTCCTTAAACCCTTCGTTCGTGACAAGGTCCGCTCGTCTAATTTAAGTCTCCGTGACATTCGCAGTATCCGCCCCATTATCGACTTCCATTCTTGTATGTCTCTTCTTTCATCGCTTCTCTTCCCTAAACTCAATTACTGCCTTAGCCTTTTCGCCAATTCTCCAAAATACATCATCCTACCTCTACAACGAATAATCAACTCCGCCGTTCGAGTGCTCTTTCGTCTCCGTCGCTTCGACAGCACATTCACATATCTTGCCCAACTATCCTGGCCCACCATCCACATCCGCATCAAACTCCGCCTTCTTCTCGTAATTTTTCGTCTCATCGCTGTCGGATCCCCATCGTTCATTAACGTTCCTTTCTTAGACGACACTCGCCCCACCTCGCTATCGCTGCGTTCCCGTCATACCCTTTTGCTCCACGTTCCCAATTACTTCAACAAATACGGTCTCCGATCCGTCCTTGTCGCCACCTCACTAGCCTGGAATCAACTCTCACTCGACGTCCGCCGCGCTTCCTCCTTTATCACATTCAAACACCTCCTCCGTTCACACCTTCTCGACACATGATTTACATTTTTGTTTTGTTGTGGTAATGTAAGCGTGTGCTGGCACGTATTTGCCACGTTAAAATAAATCTTTTTCAGAGTATACTAATGCTTTAAATAAATTGTTATCTTTGAAATAAAGATTGTACGATTTAAACTTAGATACTCACGCCTAGTCCGATAAACTTAAAATTCGCTTCTTTCAATTCTTCAGCTATACCGTGAGATCCTACCAAGTAAATTAATCCTTTAAAATCGATCGACTTTAAGTACTCAGCAACTAGCCAAGAAGTTGATATTATCTGTTCCTGGAAACAAACACGTTTTCAAAATGCATAAGTACACATTGTTACCTTTTTAGCGTTGTAACCAAGTTTTTGAAGTTTAGACACATAAGCCGAACGTGATTTCGTACTGTTGTTAGTAAAGAAATATACTTTCTTGTTCTGATAAATATTTACAAAACAATACAAGAAATTATTGGACGATATTCACCTTCGACGTTAGGTAATTCAGTGCATTCACAGCATCATCTATTCCTTTCCCATCAATCCATAGCACGCCTGTTGAAATTTCAATTTGTCAATCATTGCCAACAACAATGAAATTGAATTAAAAGTAAAATTCGCATACATTCTAATCATAAAATGATCAATTGCAAGCTGTATAAGTTGAAATTAATTGATAATAAAATTAGAAAGAATTATTTAAATATTAAAATTAATAAATTAAATTAATAGAACCTTATAACACTGAGCTAGATACCCTAAATTTTACAAATTAATAAAGTTTGCAAATAATAAACAAGAAAATGTATAAAAAGAACATTTAAACAAAGATACTATATGTTCATATTTCGGTCAATTTACTGGATAATTTTTAAAGCAATTATAACTCCAAGGATGAATACAATGGAAATAACCACATGACATATATTTATACTCATCTCAGGTGATTTTTAACTATTAAATAATAAAATAAATTAAAAAATCAATTATTTATATTGTAAAATAAATAAAAACTGATATTTGCTTTTAGACAAATAATTTAGTTCCTAGTTAAAGTAAAAATAGAGAATCAAATCATTAAATTAATTTTATTTGATAAAATAAAATAAAACTAATTTATGTTTTAAGAAACATAAATTAGTTTTTACTTAAAATCAACTTAAAACACAAATCATTTGAATAAAAATAATATATAAGGAAAAATGTGACAAACCATCGCAATCGAAGATGAAACAATTATTTTTTTCTAAAAGTTCGTTACAAACGTTTTGATCAACAGCTACGGGAATCATATAACTTTAGTATTTTGTTGATCTAAAATTTTTTCAGATATTACATATTTCAATTTTCAAATAATTTAATCCTAAATTATCGAATTTGATGCCAATCTCTTAAAATTTCATAGTTGAAAAGTATTGAAAACAATAAATTATGATATTTCATAATTTTCATCGATTAATTGTGATAAAAATGTAAATAAACAAGAATAGGATTGGATAAACGTATCGTGATATCAGTGAATATAAATATAAAAATATAAACGATTGGATCATAAAATTCAAAATCAACGAGCTTAGTAATCAATCAATTAAATCAGCTAACTGAGTCTACGTATTTAATATAATTATAAAATAAACAAAACATAATAATGATAAATCAAAATTTAATAATTAAATAATAAAATTAATAATTGCTTTTAGATTTTCTATAATTTAAATTTTCTATAATTTAAATCAAGTTAAAAAAATGAAATTTAAAATAAAGGTCATTTTTATGAATTGACTAATAAATAACAGACGTTGTATCAGAATAAGAATTAGAGGTCATCAGGAGGAACTGCTATGCTATCAGGTTTCGGCCCCTAACTCCTCTACCCAACATAGCAGCGGGGCCAAATACATGCTAATGAATATTGGAAATGTATCATTAAAAATGTTTTAAAAAACTATTAACCATTTACCAATCTAGGAAAGTAATGAAAACTACATGCTAAACGCTTATAATCTAAAACAATTTAGATTTGTATATTTTGAATGACCACGGTAATCGAAGAGCAACCAATGTTTAAACCTTTTAACAATATTCAAACGATCTGCAATTATAGCTATTCAAAATTAAGGACTTGAAACAAAGTCCCCTCCCTTTGCTGATTTTGTTTTCGAAAACTTGTTGTTTTATGAAATTAATGAGTCAAAAAGCAAATAATTTATTCAATTATCGAAAAGCTTATCGGTTTTAAACCTTTTACTTGCTATAGATAATTTTATAAAATTGTATAACTAAAATTTACAAATAACAATAGTAATTATTCGAAAGTTCTATAACTTTTCTTTTTCTATTTAAGAATAGAAAAAGAAATGTAGCATTTGAAAAAAATTCAAAATTCGACCAAGCTAACATTTTTAATGTAATCATGAATTGAAAATTCACAGGAAACTCTGTTCAATTATGATAAACATTTAAAAATATGAAAGCATTGATTAGACAGAACAGTGCTCAGTTATGACATTATCAGTCTTTTTCATTATTTTTTTGGTATCAGATTTAGTTAAAAAAAAGTTAAACACTTTTTAAATTCCGTGGCCACGATCAAATAGGCTACGACTAAATTGGACACTATTATATTGATAAGTTAAAATAATTATAAATAATAAAAAAATTCACATTAATAATTTACATTAAAAATAATTAAAACACAGCGTAAAATCTGAATTTAGTAAAACCAAGGCCACCGAGATCTACTGGGAGTGAAATCTGTCGCCAAGCTTCATCGCTCAAAACGAGATTAGGTGTCTTCGACAGAAGATCCTTCAGCTCATTGTCGTAAGATGCTAAATGGGGCTACGAAAACACGAAAAAGTGCTGAGTAAGTATTGTAATCTGGGCAAAGTTACTGATCGAGTCAGTAATATTGCCTCGTGTTCCCCAGCCCACCTATTCGACTACCAGCAAGCTTTAACTGCACTGTAAAGGAAGTTTTAAATCCGACAAAACAAGAATCAAGTAAAATTTTTTGGTTATCAAATAAATAAATAAATAAAGACTTTATTAAATACACCAAAATATAGCATGCAACAATAAAAAAGGTAGGTCATAACCAACTCAGAAAAAATGACAGAATTTTCTTTCGTTTTTTCATCTTCCCTTTCTCTTTCATGGCCTTAGGTCCAGTGGGATCTAAGCCCCCAACCAATACAACACGCCGCCTTCCGACTGAACCACCCGGGGACTTTCACCCCCCGAAGAATCCAATCGGCGCGAACTATGCTTGGTAAACGAGATACGATGAGCTTAAGAAACCTTAGCCTTTGCTCTGGGGGAAGTCTTCTTGAGAAGAAGACTAGTCCCGAGATAGCCCAGGTACCCCAAAGGCGCACCTGGGTTTTCCCTTTCAATGACAGATGCTGAGCCCGTTTCATGGCCCACCTAGCTTTCTTCAGGATACGTTTAAGTCTATCCAGGTCAGCTTTCGCCGACCAGTTCACCGTAACGGTGAACCCCAGGTATTTGACTCGACTTGAGAAGGTGGGGAGTGGTTCAGAGGCAAATATGGAGGAGAGTGCAAAAAGTGCTAATCTCTTAAGTTTTTTCTTTGTTGCAGTGGTGCCATTAAAGACAACCGCCTGCGATTTGGCAGAGTTTAAAATAAGATTGGATACGGGTAACTGGTCTTTTAATCTTAAAAAGGAGCGGCTGATGTTAGAAACTACGTCTTTGCACCTGTGTCTAGAGAACAGAGCTGTGGTGTCATCAGCATACACCACAAGACGTTGTTCGCGTTTAAATATTTTGAATATATTAATGGAGGCAGCAAGATATAAGATAGGAGAAAGAGGTGAACCTTGAGGCACACCCGTAATAGGGTAGGACTGACGCGCATCAGGGTCGTCTTCATAGTAAAAACGCTTGGTGTACAGCAGAATCTCCACCGTGTTCACAATTCTCGCAGGCAACCCGAGGGACATGAGAGAAGAGATCATAAAGGGAATGGAGATTCCGTCAAATGCAGAAGAAAAGTCGAGGAAAACAGCCGCAACAAGACGATGGCTGTTATCGCGGCAAAACTGCTTCACCTCACCAACTGCTGAATGGACCGAGCGACCTTTGACGAACCCATGAAAACCTGGAGGGATCAAATTACGCCTAATGACATGGTCGCGGATTTTACGCGCAAGCGCTTTTTCATAAATCGACACGAGGGAATTTTAATCGAAATGGGTCGCAGGTCTTTAGGACATGAGCAGTATTTTTTCTTAGGGATAAAAACACGCTTACTAATATTGATGCCTGCTACATCGGATGGGGAGGCTAAAAGCATTGTTACGGCCACCTCTCTTCTCTGATCGGCTGTCAAAAGCTGACAGACCCGAGAAGAAAGTGGAACGACGGATTTGGAGGTGCCCGGGAGTGGACCCCAAGAGTTAAGAATATCCGTAACAGATAGATCCCTACTCCTGAAGTTACACCAAGGCGGGATTGGTTGAGGTGATTGAGTGGCTCCATAGTTGTGTAGGGCTAGTAACTCCTCCAAAACTTTTTCAAGGCCTCCATTCCCTATCCAACTAAATGCTCTATCCTTCCAGCAAACAAACTTCTCCTTCTTGAAAATCTTCCAAAAGGAAGACTGAGAAGGATTAAGGCGAGCGATACTCGTCCTATCCTTACTCAGCTGGAACCTGTATCTAGTGCTCTAGTATTCATTCACAAAGGGATTGTTTGGCGGAAGCAGAGAGATTAGGGAGGTTAAGCAGTTTCGCAAGGACCTTGAGTTTTGTCGGAGTGGGATTGTATATACGACCTTTATAGGTGGTAAATAAAATCGCGGTAGCTTGCGAAAAGAGGTAGGTATTAAATTCGGTCAGACTTTCATTTCCTATTGGGAAAGAGTTGGATAGCCGCTTTAAAGAAGGCCACTCTGTTTGGATCAAAGTGAAATCTTCTTCGAAGCAACATATCTTCCTCAATTCTCCAACGAATTAGGTCATGAGAGGTGGACAATTGCTGGCGCGACTGCTCCGTGCAGAGGGGTTTTAACAACCACTTCGAGTGAAGCAGTAAAATGTCGAGGATATAATTTGTAGATGTGCAATGAAAGGTAGGGGTAGGTGGTTTGTGAATAAGATAACCGTTCTTAGCTCTGCGAAGTGCTGCGTTGATCCAACGACCAGTTCTGTCGCGTAAGTCTCCAAGTATCAAGTCATAGCCGCTGTCAATAATACTATCCAGGAGGTCACGGTTCTTGTGAATCTCCCCTGGACGAATGTAGATATTGGGTAGACTGAGGCGTTTACCGTTCTTACCGAGTGAAACTACTAAACAAGACATTGCTGGACATGAGTAGTTTAAAGGAGGGAGGACCTTAAGGAGCACTTAACTAAGGTCAAGAGTCCTTGAGATGAAGAAGAGTGAGGTGAGGTTATGTACGGAGTATAGTGGGAACATATATGTTTTGGGATAAATCGAGTAATGTCCTGGGGAAGACGGATAGACCGCGTCTCCTGAAGGACTATAACATCTGCATCTCTACCATATAAAAGTCTAAGGGCAGAAGCACCTCCTGAATTCCACTGAAGGACATTTAGTGAAAAAGGCTCACGAGTACTCTGCATTGTGATGGATTAGTTGGATGGGTGATTGCCTACCTGGACAGAGCTAAGTGCAGGAAGGTTACCCTTCCTGCCACTAGCCCACCCGGGTTCGGTACTTGCCTCTGGGCAGCGTCTTCATTTCCCTTATGCTGTTTGCCACTCAGCATTTTACCGATCTTGAGCGGGGGAACAGTATGGGCCGAAGCCCCCTCTTCTTCGATTCCTGAAGAACTGCCGAAACAGGTAGCGTAGGATGAGTGTTCACTACACCCAAAGCCATGAGAATAAGGTTTTCAAGTTTGCGATGGGAATCTTCTAATTTACCATCCATTGTACGTAATATATCAGAGTCATCCATTCGCGGGGCGGCCACTTGCGAATAAGTAGAAGGTTTGACCGGTTTGATGAACATACTTCTATATTCTTTGAACATACTGCATCTCCTACCCCAGGCAGGATGGCTCCCCCCACAGTTCGAGCAGGATAGGGGTGCCACACAACGGTCGTTCGATAGTAGAGTCTGACAGGAAGTTGAACTGCAAACCCCGCATGTTTGGGTCCCACTGCAGCTGGAGGCCCAGTGCCCCCATTTGTGACACCTGCTGCAGTGGGGTAAGTAAGCTCATATTTTTCTGTAATGAAAAAACGGATATTAAAACCCATGAAGGGGTTCGATGAAGATTTAGCCAAGGCTTCTGCAGTATCTACCGGAGCTGAGCAAAAGCCAACCGGTATAGGGTTGCCATCCCTACCCTGGATTGACCTAAAATTAGTAATTTTGAATGTAGACATTAATGATTTCATATCTTCCTCATCCATACTACAAGGAAGATTCGTCACCTTTAGCGAGGCAAGGATGGGCCTAAAGGTGAGTTCACCATAAACTGTTAGGTTGGAGGAAAAGTATTTAGAGTAATTTTTAGCCAGGTCTGCTGTGACGAACGAAACTTTCACCTCTGAAGGGTGAAGTTTCACCGTGTTGAACAAAATTCTGTTTTTATACTGCTGGGCAAATGAACGTAAAAATACATTGTAAAGTTCATGTCTTTCGATTGGTCGTATAACTCTGATTAAAACCAAATTCTTTAATTTTGGGATGGGGGGAAGCACTTCCCCATCACCGGATAATAAAGAAACAGTACTGACCTTATTGAATCGTTGTGAAGAAGAACTTACATGAAGAACCTCTTTGTTGGCTGGAATTCCACTGGTTTTTGCAGCAACATTTGAATGCTTTGAAAACTCCGACATGTTCACTTTTGGAATGTGACAATATATCAGTTGTACTTGTGATTTTCATAGTTATCAAAAAATCTACGCTTTATATCTATGTCGCTAAACATAAATTCGCTTACTAGCACGTTAGAATTAGAAACAACATCAATCGAACCGAATAACAAACGCTAAGATATGCAAGAGCTCGACGGTAACGTACGGCTAATTTGCTCTTCTTGACTATTGTCTTCATAGACTTGATCATCTCCGTCACTTATCTCAATCTCGGTATAATTATCAATTTCGATTATATTTTCATTTACGTTTTCTAAAAGCTGTTCGTCTCTATCAAATTCAGGCTCGACGATATGTCGAATATTATTAACGTGTCGCGAAAAACCATTTACCTTCACAATCGATTCTGACTGTCTATCTGTGACAAATCCCTTAGTCCAGCGACTCATCCTCCTAGCACTTGAAGGTTTTACCCAAACTTGTTGCCCAATTCGAAATCGAGATTTAATTATGCGACGCTGTGACAGAATGTTCCGTGGATGTATCCAAGAATAATTAAATATTGCCATAGCAGGACTGTTGCTAGATTATCTAAGAGTACGACAGCTCAAATTATACCAGAATGTCGATTCTAGAGGTGAGCATCCACATCTTTCTGCAGTTCTTTTAATCGTGCAATGATCACGTTCAATTATTCCATTACCCTGTGGTCTAAACGCAGCTCGATATATCGTATATATTACTCATTCTCGACAAAGATTCTCCAGTTGTTGTGACCGAAAAGTACCATTATCCATCAGCAACTCACGGGGCGGACTATGATTTACAAATATTTCCTTAAGTTTCCTACAAACCTCCACAGCACTTTCATCCTGCAGTTCTCTTTATATAGTGAACCTACTTGGACCGCTATCTATAGTTGTTAAAAACGGTTTGCCTCGATAGTGGGTAATGTCAATAGCAAGTCTAATCCAATTTTCGGGAACGGAACAAATACCTTGGGGAGCTAGATTATTAGTAGGATCAATTGATTGACACACTTGACAGGTACGGGCGATTTACTCAACTTGCGCTTTTTGAGCATAGGGATTCATCATCCCTGCTAGAAAATAAGATCTTTCAATGCCAAAATGATGAAGATTGTGAATCTGTTTTTGTTTAACTCAACAAACGTCCAATGAACATTCAGACCCATTTCTTGTATGATTGACTCTAAAACGCACAATCTTCGGCGAATTAACATTTTAGCGGAATACGGGGTACGCAATCGTTTTAACTTCGAGGTAGTCACGTTTAACCAGTGAATAACAGTTTTAGAATAGGTTTTTATACATATGTTTTTTAAATCTCATTTGGTAGCAAGATTAATTCTTCGTATTACTGCTTCTAATTCGGCGACATTGATATGAAGCGAATCCGATTGTTTTCTCAGCCATGTCGCGTCCTCTGCGATGTTTTCGTTTATTTCTAGACAAACTGCTATTGCTAAGTTACTAGCGTCGCACCATACGATGCCGGAATCATAGTTACCTACATTTCATATTCCCCGAACGGGATCATCAACATTAAGTTGCTTTAATATTTAATCAAAAAAATTACTAGCATCATTCCCGGCATAGTCATCCCAATTCTTACAAACGGATGATCCCTTGCACAGACTAAATGCTATTCTTAGTCAGCCCCCGATGGGATAATGGCTTATCAATTACCCGCATATCGAGGAAAGCTCACGACGTGTCATGGACTCGGTTTGTATATCGTCAACCATCAACGTCGATCATCTTGTGAATTCTAACAATTCCTTACTATTAATATTTATCGTCATTCCCAATATTCGATTTCCTTCAATTTCCATAGGTTCTTTTGCTATGAATCCGAAATTACGTAAATGTTGCATTAGATAATCCGCACTTACAATGTTCTCATTTACAAGAATATCGTCCATGTATGCGCTTGTTCCATATTTAATCTTTATATCCCTGGACAATATTTCTTTTAATATTAAAGACATTATTCTCGGTGCACTACATAACCCGAACCCTAATCGAGTTAAACAATAAGTGGTCAAGTTGCGCCGGATGCAGTCTGTACTGGAAACTCTTACTCATGCGGCTATTGACGTAACGCCACATGGTGATGCTGATATTCAGCTTCTAAAGACCGATAGGCTATTGCCTAAGACAACCGATGATTCCTTCCCGCTTACAGCCGACATAGCTAATGTCGAATCTGCACCGTCTACATCTTCTCCTGTGAATAAACTAGTTCCTACTAGGCCACGCTCCATGTCAATTGCAACCTGTGATGAGCGTGGAATTGAGGCTACTCGGAATTCCGTAAAGATGCCAAATTTAGAAAATACTCTGATTGGCGAGGCCATCAACAACAGCCATATTTGTTGCGGTAATAGTGTCGTGGATGCTTTAGGCGGACAATTGAGTGAATCTCATGTATGCGTACGCGATTCTATTACCCCTACTCGCATTTGGACGAGAGGTTATGGTCATTCAAGAATATTGAGAAATGCAGCTCCTGACACCGACACAATACAATATTCTCAAGTATGTCCAGGCAGGAGCATTGTACTTCCACCGCAAATTCCTTCTGTCGCCATCCCAAGGGTTCGGGATGTCGAGTCGTATTCATCAAATGTATCAAAGGATGTTGCGCCGAAGATAGACACAACGGCCCAGAAAGTCATACTTCACGACTTTCGGAACGATTCTAATGATACGTCGAGTGACCGAGCCACACGAGCATCAGATCCACCAACACATTTTCCACTGCTGTTCTTGCATGCAGCCGAAAATTCTCTACCTTACGTTGGTTGCAAGTCCCCAGCACCAGACTCTTCTGTAAGGCTCTCATCCCCAACAACTTTGGGCAATTCGCTTCCACGGTTGCCTGCTCGTTTAAACAATACGGCACACTTTAGTGGGGTCGAAAATACGGACAAAGCTCCCGCCGATCCTGTTGATTCTGGGACTAGTTTGTGCGGCGGATTTGGTGTGCCTGCTAGATCGAGCGCCACTAAGCGTAGCTACGATCGCTCCCAGACTCTCCTTTTAGCAAATGTAGTTGAGTCAAAGTCTTCCAATCATTTGGAAAGAATCCAGCATGATATACAAGCCATAAATTTGATTCTTTCCCATGTCGTTTCCTCATGCCTTCCCAATTCAGTGAAAGTCCGTGTTTGCAATGTCTTTAGACTAGGGAAGCGCAGGTCCGGGGGAGGTCCAAGGCTTTAGAAAGTGATTTTCTATTCGCGCGATGATTGGGCTACCATAGTCTCACATTCGTACCATCTGAAAGGCTCTCCTATTAGGATCTTTAGAGACCTTTCTTATGACGACAGGTTAAAGTTAAGAGAGGCTTAATTAGAGTTGCGTCGAAGAATCGAAGCTGGTCATACGAATTTAACCATTAAGGATTTTCGGGTGGTGCAACGAAGAATTTCTACCTCATTCCACGTAAAACCCAACCTGGTTTTTCACCTGGTGCTGCCCTTTCTTATCTCTCCGTCGCTACCGCAATGAGCGTGTCTGCTGTGACCAATTTACGCTCTATTATTGTAGTCGACCCACCAAGGCACCCATCGTTAGTACTCATTGCCATAAACTTCACATTGTTAATTTGAATGCTCTCAGTTTATGCAATAAAATCGACGAATTACGTTTAAGGTCATCCAAACTTCAGCCAGACATCATTTCTATCACTGAAACGTGGCTCCACCCAAATATTCTAGACAGTGAAATAGCACTCGATGGATAGACACACTTACGCGCAGACCGACTTTCATCCAGGGGCGGTGGCGTCGTTCTTTATGCTAAAGATCCCCTATTTTTCAAAACCATTGAGTCTTCGTGTGGGCAAGATATCAGCTCTGACTTTCTGTGGGCCACTTCTAGGGACACTGCAATTAGTGACTTCACTATAGGCCTGTTCTATCGCCCCCTTCGTCGCCCGTCTCCGATATTTGCAATTCATTACTCATACACACATCATCTGGTTCACCTACATTGATTCTGGGCGACTTCAATATGCCGCACATCGATTGGAACTTGATGATCCCCACTTCTCGTTGTGACGTCAACTCTTCAAGCTTATTATTTACCTTCATCTTTCTCGACCTTACTCAGCATGTAAGGGAATTCACTCGTGTTCGAGGATCAAGTCGCTCAATTTTAGATCGATGTCTCTCTAGTAGTGAGCATCTGGTGAATCTTATAGAGTACTTTTCTCCTCTCGGCTGCAGCGATAAACGTCTTTTATCCATTCGGCCTTCTCTAATGGGTCGTTCTCGCACTTCATGCCATTCCTTAAATATGCACAAAACCGACTATGCTAAACTGAGAGAGTCGCTGTTCCGAGTAGTATGGCCATGTCCCTCACTGCACGGAATTGAGTTTGCATTGGATTTTTTTAAGTGTACTCTACAGGCTGCCATTAGCTATCATAGCCCGGTTAAACGATCCTCTAGTGTTGCCTCTCGTCCACCCTGGATTGATCGTCAGGTCAACAGTGCCATAAAGTTGCGTGACCGCAAATTCCAAGAATTTAAAAATGGCCATTGTTCCTACCGACTGTACAAACAGGCAAGAAACTTTGCAACATCGTTAAAAAGATCCAAGCGCAAGCATTTCATCGATTCCCTCTGCCGCTGTTGCGTGGGCAACTCATCCCGTTTCTTCAAACATCTCAGATCCCATCTGAAGCCTGGAAATATAATTCCATGTCTAACCAAAGTGCAAGGGACAATTCTGAATGACCCGAAGCTCATAGCAGAGGAATTCAGTATTCACTACTTAAATATCGCATCCGAGGTCCCTTCGTCTTCTATGTTTGAGCTGTTCTTCCCGTTTCACATGTTCGAGCTGTTCAAGCTCCTTTTGTTGTCGAAAATATAATAATAAAATAAGTCTGATTATTATAATTAACCAGTTGATATTTCCAGAACTCCTTAGCGACATGAATCTGTAAATAAGCATTCTTTAGGTCGACTATCTTAGCTGGCCCTTCTACTCGCCTCCAGATGCGAATAATCTTTTCGTATACAAGGGCATGCGATCCAATATGGCTACTCAAATACGCGTTGAGTTCTCTAAAATCCATTATAGGTCGCACTTTATTCTTTGAAGCGTGACGTACTGCTAAAAGCGGAATTATCCCAGTCTTAACAAACTTAGGCCACTTAACCAGAATACCATTTTGTATCCATTCTTCGATTTCTTTGTGAAATCCTTCATTAATATCCGAGCTATTGACAGATTTATAATGAGTAACATTATTTGTTAAATATTATTATTTATAATAATAAAGATCATAAAGCTGCCGGGTTAGATCAATTATGCGTAGAACAGTTAAAGTCGACTATCGATATTTTGATAGACTACTGGACAGAACTTTTCAATCTACTTCTTGCAGGTCATCCGTTTCCGATTTCGTGGCGCGACGGTGTAATTAAGATCCTGCATAAGGGCAAAGGTGACTATGATTCACTGGATGCGTACAGGGGGATTGCGATATTGAATCACAGTTATAAGTTATTGACTCATATAATGTATATGCGCCTTATTAAGTTTCGCGAGCATCTCTTACCTACGGAGCAGTATGGATTCCGCCCGAAAAGGTCAACGTCCGATGCAATAAAGCATGTCCGTGACGAAGTCACCAATTGTTTCGCTAATCGTAGACCGTTGTATGCTACTTTTGTTAACTTTGAGCGAGCATTTGACACAGTGAATCGTTCTTTGTTACTTGATAAACTTTCCACCAGAGTGTCCGTTAGTGGTCACTCTGGTGACCACTAACGGGAGTATTACTTTCGTCGAAATGGTCATTTACTGAACACCTACATCGTAAATCCTCGAAGTTAGTTGTAGCAACCTCTTATGCAAAAAACTTAGGTTCTTTATCTTTCTCAGGAGCCCTCCGGTATTTTCGAAGTATGTTGCTTCCCATAGTTTCATATGCTTTGCCAGTTATCTGGTCGGATTTAAGTCCCTTCAATTTTCAGCAGTTGGACAGGTGTCAATGGAGATTCGTGAAGCGAATTGTTGGAGTCTCACCAAAATGTTCTTCATCGGTTATAGCGATACTATCATCGTTAGAACCTTGCTCTAAATACATCTGCTCAACATTTAATCTTGAACACACTGCATCATTTACTACTAACCTGAACATGTTCTTTCGAAAGACGACGTCATTGGATTCTGAATTTTATCTTACTCCGGCATTCTTACAGACTAAATGGAGAGAACCCTGTGCAAGGAAAATACCGCTGATCTGGAGAGCATCTGTCCATGGATATCACGATAAATTCTGCGCTATTAGAATTCCAGTACATGCATGGTGCTCTTTGTGCATTTGTGTTCTTTGCAAAAATGAATGCGCATCTAACCTGTATATCTTCACTTGCTCAATTTTGAAAAATATGTCACTATCCGATATTGACAGTAGGAGAAGATTTTGAAATACAATTTATAAAATTGATAAACTTTTGGTGTATTTATTTTGTTTACCCAGTACCGAAAGGTAAAGAGGTATAATAAATTCTCTCATTATTATTTATTACAAGACTTTGACACATAAAAGAGTCATTTTGTCTGATCACAATATTAAGAAAAGAAAAAAAAGAAAGAAAAAAGTAGTTCAGCAATAATAAATTGTCACATATAGTTATATATTTCCTGCAAAGAATCTTCTCTTTTTATCCACATGCTCAGCGCATTCTGGAAAGATTTGTACTGTGCCATAGACACGATCGAATTCGGCAATCGGTTCCATAGGTTTACCGCTCTGTGAGATAATCGCAAGTATCTATGACATTTCCCGTGTGATTGCACAACAACTGATAAAGAGTGTCCTCTGTGGCTCGGGCGATCATTTAGAATAACGGATTCTGATGGATAACCAGGAAAGACATGGATCATTCGTCATAACTGTAATAAATCATTGTACATATATCTCTTGTAAACTGAAGTAATATTTAGTTGGCTTAGTCTATCACAGTAGGCGATGTTCCGAAGACCAGAACATAGCTTGGAAAATCGGCGAAGAATCTTTTCTAATTGGTTTATTTCACCACGCGTAGAAGGAAAAGTCGCCGGCGAAGCATAATCAATGATTGGTCTGATCAACGCCTTATATAATAGTGAGAACTGAGACGGTGGAAGCGAACTAAAGGTATTTTTGATCATGTAAATAATTTTTCTCGACGTGTTGCATATATTTTCAGTATTGAGGTCGGTTTTAAACGAATTCTGAACAATTATCCCAAGATCTTTTGTATACGAATTTGTGGGAATAATCTCACCGCAAACAGAATAATCATTTGGTAAATCACTACGACCAAATCTGAGGTGGACACATTTAGTAATGTTAATCATGATTCCGGTCAGTTCGCTCCACCTATTAACCATATTTATGTCATCTTGTAAGTGTTGCATATCGGCATAGCATGTAATGACATTCCATATTTTAAGATCATCCGCGAATGCTAATTTTTTACATTTTAGAGAGCGTAGCAAACTATTCAGAAATATGACGAATAATAATGGACCCAACACCGATCCCTGAGGAACACCCATTGATAAATTTGACGGTCTAGATAGACAATTTCCAACTCAAACTCTGAAAGAACGATCAGATAGGAAAGCGTGAATCCATCGAATAATAGGAATTTCAATTCCGTAATCTGCAATAGCCTCAATCAACATATTGTGGGGAATCCTATCAAAGGCCCAACTCAAGTCGAAATACACGACATCAACTGCATTACCCTGCGCAACTGCATCAACCCATGCTTCGCATGCACATAAAAGATTATACATGCAAGAACGTCCAGGACGAAAACCATGTTGGAAATTATCTAACAAGTTCGATGATTCAAGATAGGATAGTAATCGCCGATACAATATGCGCTCTAACATCTTACATACGACACTTGTAAGGCTTATTGCTCTATAATTTTCAGGATTGTGACGATCTCCTTTTTTGTGGACTGGCACTACAGTGGCGATTTTTTAATCTAGCGGTAGAATTGACTTAGCTAGTGATAGTTGAAACAAATAAGCTAACGGTGAAGCAATAAATGTTGATAATATCTTTAGTATCTGGGGATGTAATCCATCCGGACCAGGTGATGAATGTCGTAAAGAATTTAACTCACTATAAACCTCCTCGGTAGTAACATCAAAATAACTTCGTGAATGGCTTACACGAGATTGCTGGTTAATTTCTGTGTTATTAGTTACGAGTTGAAAAGTCGACGCAAACGTATCTGCTACATCTTGAGGCGATGTGATAAAGTTATCATTAATACGAAGAGACGAAATCGCAGAAGGAATTGTCCTATTTCTACGTATGTGAGCCCAAAATCGTTTTGGTGCACTATGAAAATCCGCAGCTATTCTCATTTCGTAGTTAAATTTTTTGCGTTTTTTAAGCTTTTCGAAAAAGTTACGACAATTGACGTATTCCTGTCGATAAGTATTGTCCTTGCAGCTTAATTTAAACAGTCGGTTTCTTCGTCTTAGTTCTGATTTAAGTTCTCTATAAAATCACGGAGGATTCACTTTTTTATTTTTATGCACGATCTTGGTAGGAACGTATTTTTCTATTATTTCGCACATTGCTGAACGGAAAACTTTCCAACAATCTTCAACATCGTCGCTAGCGCCTACAAAGTTCATAGTCGATGCTGCTTGAAGAATTTTACACTGATCCGCACGATACCAACAATGCTTGAAGATTTTAGTTTCGACTACGTCGATAATATTATTTGAAATCCATGAGAAGTGCAAAAGCAATACACAATGATCACTAACTCCTATGGGTGTTTCATGCATAATGTCACGCACATCTGTTAATGATTTAGATAAAATTAAATCCAACAAAGAACTTTGATCATTCATAATCCTAGTTGGTGCTGATACATGCTGAACAAGAAGTAGGCTATCTAACAGAAAATTCCACAAGTCATGATCTAGTTTACTAGATGATGTTATTCCTGAATGAGGATCATCTATATTGATGCTGGAAATATTGAAGTCTGCTAAACAGAGGAACCGGTCACCCATTCCTGCCTTTGTCAAAATATCTGAGAATTCCTGAGTGAGAACGAAGCTAGATGGAGATCTATAACATAGTGCGATAGTAACTTTATTTCTTACATGGGATAGACTCGTCACCATCAGTTCACAAGTACCATATGTGTCAGTATAAAATTCAAAATCGTCAACACCTATATATTGATCGACATAAAGTGCAACACCGCCTCCTCGTCGTACTTTACGATCAACCCTGATGATCGAATACCCATCCACAGCTACCATACTATCAGCAATATCATGATTTAGCCAAGTTTCGGTAACTGCGATTATTTGAGGTTTATATGTAAAGAATCTGTTCCGAAATTCGTCAATCTTCGATACTATACTACGCATATTTGTGTAAGCGACGTTAATAATTGGAGTTGACTATTTACTGGTTCCTGCGTTTATAGATAGTCCAGTAGGAAATATATCTAACAAGGATGGATCAATACCTAAGCAATTATCATACCGATTGGATTCCAACGTAAAAATGGCTTTCTTCGAACCACACGAAAATTTCTTATTGACAAGTCCTTTTCACCAGAAGCATTCCTGATCTTTAGCTCTTCCAAAGCTTGATTTCGCATCTTACGATCCTGAATGCTGAGATCCTTAAAGATTTTAGTAGTTTGAACTGACTGGATATGATGGCTTCGTTAGCCATTTCCAAGTCACAATCCACCTTTAACCGTCAAAAACCGCATCGAAGTCCTTGTCTTGTAATTTTATAATTGTTGAATCAGAGACTGAATTTGTACAAGTAGAATTTAGTCGTCATCGGAATTTGAAATATGAGAACCATGGTTGTCGCAGGTGTAGAACGTTTTAGGATTCCTATACTTGATAAATTCTACACGATTATGGTTCACTTTGACTCCTCCAATCTGTCTTATTGTATCCATACCCAAAATTAAATTAAAAGGTGCAGCCAGTTGTCAAACTACTACGGCTTCAACAAACAATTTTTTTCGCTGACGAACAAATTTAATGCAGAATATCATAAACATCGTGTTGGTTCGACTATAAAATCTCGGACACTTACTTTACCATGCCATCTATCAACTAGATTCGAACTAACTATCGTGTTACTGCATCCCGTATCGATCAATGCCAGTCAGTTCTTACCATTCACTTTAACAGTCACGATAGGAAGAGTGCAGGGCGGAATTATTGAGGTGGAATTTGCTCAGGCGATGCAACCCCACCCTGTTCTTCTCCCGATTACCAGCAGTTTCTTTGTATATGGCCCAACTTTCCGCAATTCCAGCAGCGTACACGTCGCTTAAATTGATTTTCGTCGATATTCGAATTGGGCAATCTATTTGTTATAGGACTATTGCGTATTCGATCTCTTGGTTGTCTTCTTCTCTCGTCTGATTGAAAGTTTCTTCCTTCACCCGCATTCAGCTTGCGATTTATAATATGTTCTGGCTCGCTTGATTGACAAATTGCTACCACACCAGTACCAATGTGATAATCAATATCGACAGCCAACAAAGCTCTAACACGACTTAAATACTTTCAATAGTTAAATTCTCGACGTCAGGAAGAGATCGAATTTCTTTGCCGATGTTCACAGGCAGTGAAGTAACAAATACTCGTTTTATTACTACACCGTTGTCGAGATCAGCAGAGCGAGTCAAGTGTCACAGTTCAGCAATGTATACGTCGACAGGTTCTCCAGACCATTTTTTGTTCGATAGTATTTCAAATGCACAGAACGGATCGAGCCCAAAAGCTTTTCTTGAACATTGCTTTATTTCTTTTGCACTTTTCTTGGTTTCATAACTCAGTTCGAGATAAAAGGATAGAGCGTTGCTTTCAAGTAGCATCGGCAATAAAACTTCTTACTGATCATGGGGACTCCAAGGCATGATTACTGCTGTGATTTCAACTCTGTGCTCAAACAAGGAGATTCCTATAGCAATTGCGAAATCCTCAAATAAAAGGGGGCATCGGTTCATCCCATCCCCTTAATCAAAATTGGCAAACTCATGGAGAAGCAGAAGCAGCGCCGGGGAAATGAAGACAAAGTTGCCCAGGGGCAAGTACCTACCCCAGGTGGAGCTAATGGAGGGAAGGGAAACCTTCCTGCACCTAGCTCTGTCTAGGTAGGTAATCCTTCATCCAACTAATCCATCACAATGCAGTGTACTCGTGAGCCTTTTTCACTGAATATCCTTCAGTGGAATTCGGGTGGCGCTTCTGCCCCTAGACTTCTATCCGGTAGAAATGCAGATGTAATAGTCCTTCAGGAGACGCGGTATATCCGTCTCCCCCAGGACATTACTCGATTTATTCCAAAGCATATATGTTCACACTATACTCCGTATATAACCCCTCCTCATTCCTCTTCATCTCAAGGACTCTTGACCTTAGTTAAGTGCTCCTAAAGGTCCTCCCTCCTGCTAAACTACTCATGTCCAGCCCTGTCTTGTCTGGTAGTTTCACTCAGTAAGAACGGTAAACGCCTCAGTCTAGCCAATGTCTACATTCGTCCATGGAAGATTCACAAGAACCGTGACCTCCTGGATAATATTATTGACAGCGGCTATGAATTGATACTTGGATACTTCAATGAGAAGTGGTCGTTGGATCAACGCAGCACTTCGCAGAGCTAGAAACGGTTATCTTATTTACAAACCACCTTCCCCTACCTTTCATTGCACATCTACAAATTCTATCCTCGAATACTGCTTCACTCGAGGTGGTTGCTTAAACCCCTCTGTATGGAGCAGTCGCGCCAGCAATTGTCCACCTCTCATGACCTTATTTGTTGGCGGATTGAGGAGGATACGTTGCTAAGAATTAAACTTTGATCCGATCAGAGTGGCCTTCTATCAGGCGGCTATCCAACTCTTCCCCAGAATAGGAAATGAGAGTTTAACCGAACTTAATACCCACCTCTTTTCGCAAGCTACCGCAATTCTATCGAGTACCTATAAAGGTCGCTTATTCAATCCCACTCCGACAAAACTCAAGGTCCTAGCCAAATTGCTAAACCTTTCTAATATCTCTGCTTCCGCCAGACAAGCCCTCTCGAATGAATACTGGATTACTAGATATAGATTCCAGCTGGAAAGTGATAGGGCGAGTATTACTCGTCTTAACCCTTCTCAGTCTTCATTTGGAAGATTTTCAAGAAAGAGAAGTTTGTGTGTTGGAAGGAGAGGGCATTGGGTTGGATAGGTAAGATAGGCCTTGAAAAAGTTTTAGAGGATTCACTAGCCCTACACAACTATGGATTCACGCAATCTCCTCAACCAATCCCGTTTTGGGGTGACTTCAGGAGTAGGGATTTATCTGTTTCGGATATTCTCAACTCTTGGGATCCACATCCGGGCAACTCCAAATCCGTCGCTTCACTTTCTTCTCGTGTCTGTCAGCTTTTGACAGCAAATCAGAGAAGGGAGGTGGCTGTCACAATGCTTTTAGTCTTCCCATCCGATGTAGCAGACATCAATATTAGTAAGCGTGTTTATATTCCCAAGAAAAAATCCAGCTCATGCCCTAAAGATCTGCGACCCATTTCGATTCAAAATGCCCTCGTGTCGATTTACGAAAAAGCGCTTGCGCGTAAAATCCGCGACCATTTCATTAGGCGTAATTTGATCCCTCCAGGTTTTCATGGGTTCGTCAAAGGTCGTTCGGTCCATTCAGCAGTTGGTGAGGTGAAGCAGTTTTGCCGCGATAACAGCCATCGTCTTGTTGTGGCTGTTTTCCTCGACTTTTCTTCTGCATTTGACGGAATCTCCATTCCCTTTATGATCTCTTCTCTCATGTCCCTCGGGTTGCCTGCGAGAATTGTGAACAGGGTGGAGATTCTGCTGTACACCAAGCGTTTTTACTATGAAGACGACCCTGATGCGCGTCAGTCCTACCCTATTACGGGTGTGCCTCAAGGTTCTCCCATATTTGCCTCTGAACCACTCCCTACCTTCACAAGTCGAGTAAAATACCTGGGATTCACCGTTACGGTGAACTGGTCAGCGAAAGCTGACCTGGATAGACTTAAACGTATCCTGAAGAAAGCTAGGTGGGCCGTGAAACGGGCCCAGCATCTGTCATTGAAAGTGGAAACCCAGTTGCGCCTTTGGGGCACGGGCTATCTCGTGATTAGTCTTCTTTTCGAGAGGACGTCCCCAGAGCAAAGACTAAGGTGTCTTGAGCTCCTCGTCTCTCGTTTACCCAGCATAGTCCGCACCGACTGGATTCTTCGGGGGTTGAAAGACCCCGGGTGGTTCAGTCTGAAAGCGGCGTGTTGGATCGGTTGGGGGCTCAGATCCCCCTGGATTTGAGGCCGTGATCATGGAAGAAGACTTCACTTGCTGTATTGTTTATTTCCTTTGATTTTCTGTAACTGATCTGTTATTTATTTATATTTTTCACCGTGTTTTATTTTTATTAAGAAAATCTTTATTATTATGAACCGAATAACAAAAAGGAAACAAAGCAAATCATAGCAACATCATGAAAGGTTCACCAATTGAACAATAGGAACATGCATTAAACGCCTTTTCTAGAGCGGAATCCAAAGACTCGTTAGAACCTTTAGGGGCACCCAGTAGTTTTTCATTACCACTTTTGCTGGTGGTAGCGCAGCCCGAACTTTTTGGAACGCCAGTCGTTACCGATTATCTCACACTTAGATAATATTAAGATACCTATTGCGGTTACCCTCTTCTCGATCATCTCGATATCTCGCACCACCGAGTCCACAGTACCGTTGATTGAGCAATCGTCTAAATACCACATGCTCAAAATAGATGAACAACGAATAGCCATGGGATTCACAGTCAAGCTGAATAGGAGTGGACCCAGCGGATCTCCTTGCTGCACGCACTCACCTGAATCAACAAAGTCGTCTCCGAAGAAAAGTAGGCTCGGATTTCCGTAGCAGGCTTGAACGAACGGGTATTGCAGAGATTTTCTCGCGGACGTTTTTGAGCATGATATCGCGATTGAGACTATTAAATGCATATTTGGTGGCGTCCGCTTAGTCACAGATATTTGTGAAATCGCTCTCACCATTCGTTTTTGTTCGAGCACAGGAGCTTATTTGACTAGTGTTTGTCCCAGAATATTGAACAATGCGTCGAGCTCGCTTTTGATGCGAGCGAATCGATATCCGTTGTAATTCTTTCGACTACCAACTGTTTTGTTTTCGATTCGTCTCGATAGTTGGTCGCTGGTTTGTTCGATTTTGCAGCTCGACGAATTTTGTAAGTATTTAAAATTAAGACAATTTTAGCATGAAATGTTTCTTCATTTGGAATTTTTCGTCAATTGCCAATATATTTGTTCAATTGTTTCGTCAATTGTATGTTATTTATTGAGAAGATGACTTAGTTTTAAAGTCACGTTTTATTCATCTGCGATTGTCTTCATTCTTCTGCGATTATTGTAAAATGCCGTAGAATTTTAGGATTTCTTCATCGAAACATTGGAGGATGTGCGAGTTGGTGAGTCTCTTTCTGAATGGTTTTATTTCACTCAAGGTGTTCCACAGGGCTGTATCCTTAGTCCCACTTTGCTTAATATCTACATCAACGAAATCTCTGAAAATTTTACATGCCAGTGCCTATTATACGCCGATGACATGAAAATGTGGTGCCCTTTATTTCGTGGTTGTTCTAGCTCTCCCCTACTACAATCAGATTTGAATAAAGTTAGTAGTTGGTGTTTATCACACGGCTTAGTAATCAATGTTAGTAAATGTCGACATATGAGAATTGGTCAATCCCGATTACCTTCCCCTTCTTATAAATTCAGCTCAACAGTTATCGAATCAGTAAATCACTTTAATGATCTAGGTGTTGTTATCTCCTCCAATTTAAAATCTCGTCTTTATTCTTATGCGATTATTGCAAAATGCCGTAGAATTTTAGGATTTCTTCATCGAAACGTTAGACGACTTGAGCCAAAGGCTTTACGCATTGTATATTCGAGTCTCTTAAAATCACATATGCTCTATGCATCTCACGCGACACACCCTCAACTGAAATCAGAATTGAGTGAATTCGACAACATTCTGAGAAGAGCCACGCACTTGGTTCCGGCAACTCGCTCCATTCCTTATCCAGTTAGACTAGAGACGTTGGGTATAAGATCTATTGAATGCGATCTGTTGATTGCAGATCTTACACTAGTGTGGATGTCGCTGCGCGTGCTTAACCATCCGTATAAGCAGCTGTTCTGTCTTCGTGAATCTTCAATGTTACGTGGACACGAGCTATGTTCGAAGCATCGCTCAAAGCATCGAATAAATAGCACGATAGTGATGGATCGCGTCTGTAAACGATGAAATGGATTATCACCTGGTGTGATCAACAGCTCTTCTGCGATGCAATTCAAAGAACTCCTAAAGCTTGACCTCGTGAACTCTTGATGTTTTTTTTCGTTTTTTTGTTTTTTGTTTATTCTCGATGTGATGCTTCCTTACGAGCATCAGCTCCCTTGGAAGTCGACATATAATAATGTTGGGTTGAGGAACAATATGATATATAATATTATAAATCGCTTTTAGAAATGTAATAAAATATTATGAGAAAAAATGCAATCAAGTAAGTTGTCCGTCACAACATAGTCATAGAAATAATTTGCTGACATGTAATTTGTTATAATCGCATGAATTTATTATCACCAAGACAATTTTTTACATAATTGAAATTGTCTATTGTTTTCACTTTAATTTTTTAATTTCTTTCCTCTTTAATTTTTCATGTCACAAGTTATTTTACTATAAAATTAATGTATTCATAATATTCCTTTTCACGAGAGTAATATAAGAAAATAAAATTTTAATTTTCTAAGGAATGATAAAGTGAAAAAGCCTTGAATATTGCAGTATCAACAACAATTTGAATTTATCGGAAAAAAACTTTGAAAATATTATTTAAATAGGTTCTTCTCGCTGTAAAACTTATTTAAAATTAAACTTTTTTGTAAACGAATTCTTTTATATTAGTTTATATGATTTCATTCCATTGAAAGGCATTTTACTATTCCCTCCTATCGGAAGACATTTTAATTGTCTAAATTAAATAACTTTGAAATAATTTTGATTTATCCACTACTGATGAATAATCCCCTACTTTTAATATTTTTCGACACTTTTATTGTGTCGAAAAATATTAGTTCTATAAAATACATCGATTTAATTAATTTCCTTATATACAAAATGTAGATTGAGGTAATTTGTAAAAATGTAAATCTATAAATTATTTCATTATTAAGTACATCAATCACATTGAATATTGATTTTGCATTGATTTGTTGCTCTTTCAACATAAAATTTTTCACAACATAAAGAAATAGTCATAATTGATTGCGACTTTAGCATTGCAATAAATATATAGTAATATTGTGCTAGAATTGGGTTACTAAATAACAAACATTATAATCAAACACAAATAAATGATAAAATAATCAATATTTTTAATTGCACATATTTATTTTTTATAAATTGGTAATTTTATGTCATTTATTATTTTTTATTTCCAAGCAGTGATACTCTCTTGGGCCCCTCGATTGGAGATGTAACCTCTGTTGATTATGCTTTGGAAGAATCCATTCATAAGATGCAACAACTCTGCTATCGCCTGGTGAATTTGTCCAGGCACGACGCTATTTTCCTGCTACGAAACGCATTCAACATTCCACGATTAAATTATCTACTCCGATGCGCACCTTGTTTCCGAAGCAATGTATGTGGGCAGTACGGCGTGGTGGTTCGCGAGATTTTGCAAAACATCCTCAACTTGCCTATCGACGATTCTGCATGCCTTCAGTCTTCTCTACCGGTTAAAAGTGGTGAATTAAGCATCTCAAAATGCACGGACATGTCCATTCTGGCTTTCAGCTTCTCGGTTTCGGGATCCAAACAATTTGTATCTCAAATCCTGGGCGATGCCAGATTATCAGACTGTGATTTCGGGGCAAGTGAAGACTTCGCAGATGCAGCTTTTGAATGATCTGCGTTTACCTGGTTGGAGTGTCCAATGGTTATAAACACCAGAAACTTTAGACAGATCCTATTTACCCGGTCCAACAATCGGCTCTTATAAACTCAGCGACTACTACAGAGGCCCGTGCCAGGCTGCTAGCAGTGAGTAGCGATCACTCTGGTGATTTCCTGAACGTCATTCCCGTTAGTTCAATAGGCACTCGCCCGGATGACGCTAGCATCACAGTCGCCGTCGCAATCCGATTAAGAATCCGGCTTTGTGCTCCGTATCGGTGCATCTGCGGATAGGAAGTTGATAACGTGTCGACTCACGGACTGGACTGCTGCCGATCAAAGTCTCGCCATTTCCGTCATGCCAACGCTAACAATCTACTAAGGAAGGCATTGACGTCCGCTGGCTTCTCTTCGCGTTTGGAGCCTACAGGTGTCTGCAGAGTTGACGGCAGACGACCTGACGGTGGAACTCTGATTCCCTGGTCGCCAGGTAGACTGCTACTGTGGGAATTCACTTGTGTGGATACCACATCACCCAGCAACCTTAGCAGTTCGGTATATATCCCGGCTAGTGTGATAAAGAACGCCGAAACTAAGAAAGTGCACAAATATGCTAACATATATGCCAACGCCAATATATGTTCACACTAGTGGCAGTTGAAAGCACAGGATCGATCTGGCAAGTGTCTCTCACGTTCCTTCATGAACTCGGCACACGATTAATCCGCGCAATGTCCGAATCCCGAGCCCGTGCTTTCCTGTTCTAACGGATCAGCGTAGCAGTTCAGCGGGGAAATGCAGCATGCATAATAGAGAGAGCATAAGCGGAGGATGGTCATTAATGCTGTTTCCGTGATGGGTAGTAGCGTGATATTTCCGTATATACGTCGACCCGGCATTAGGTTATTAGGACAGCACGACAAATGTTGGAAATTAACACCTTTTTTAAGTTCATCAAAATGAAATATTTTAATATTATAATTTTTTATACAGTCGAATTGCACGATGGATTACATTAGGTAAACAAATTGAGTGAAGAATTACATTTTTACATAATTTTCAAATCGACCTAAAGTCGATCTTAGTATATTATTATTCGAGAAACTGTTGATATCATTAAGGAAATATGAGATTTAAATCGAAGGTATCTTTACGTCATCTTGTTTTTATTGATGTGACTGGCTAAATTTTTCTTGAACATTTATATGCGATTTTAAGTAACGGATATCTCGAAGTCTTTAAAGAGTTTTTCGTATATCACGAATATTATTGTATTTAATGTCAAAAATATAAAGAGCTGCGAACAGTATAAGGATTTTTGATGAGAATGACCGCAATGCAGACTAATCACAAGTTAAATAAAATTATTAAAAGTAAACCAAATGAATTAGTATCTATCTTTTTATAGCAAAAATATCAAATATGGAAGCTAAATTTATAAAAATTTCCATATTGCAACGAATGTTATTGAATAGAAAAGTAACGGTAGAAATATGACGTTTACAATTATTTAATTTTAAGTTGATTTTTAAGCCGTCATTGTTGCAATTGTGCAGTCATTGTTGCAATTGAAATTTTGATTACTTTATTCTGCACGTTGCTTAAATCCTATTTTTATAAGCCAACATCAGTACGCTGCATTTCAATGGACCTCTGTCAACACTTTGATCGTGGAATGAGGCTGACTAAGTTATTACAAGTTAAATTCTTATAAACACCTTTAAGCTTGGGTTGTTAAGCTTAAACGATCATTTTTAATTATGTTAAAATATTAATAATATTAAACTTTGAAACTGCAAGTGGTTACGCTTTTCGTTAATCGGAAAGAATTTAGTACAGCTTTTATTTACCAACACTAACAGGAAAAATGCTAACACCTGCAATGCTATTTTAAGAACTTCTTCGGAAAGCTTAACCCGAGATGCGTCTACCACAGACGTCTAGCCCCAATGGGGCGTTTCGACTCATTTAAATAAAAATGTATTAAATTTTTTCAGATTATTGAAAAGCGTCACTACTTACAGTTCAATACATTATATTTATCATTAATGCTTGATTATTTTAGTTAATGGCAACAAAAATAATAAATTATCATCGATGAGTTTAATCACGTATCTTATTTTAGAAAATGTTTTGCCGTGTTTAATTCAAACCACAGACCAGATTCTACTGGTAATTGCCAACATCAGCCACCGAATTCCAGCACAGATTCCGTGCATGTTAATTCGTCAGTTTTTACTATTAAAAATGAAAACAAGATGCAATTTAATAGCAGAGAACATCAATTCGACAGTAGACGGGTAGCCATCAACAGTGAAAGCAGTGCAAATGCTGCTACGAGCACTGAAGATGAAGATGAAAGATCCTCACCCCAGCAAAATTCATCAATACTATCATCAAACCAAGACGAGCCAAATAAGCATTACTCCAGCTTATCAAGCACATGTTCATCTGGGAAATTTCGTAAGTGAAATTTTATTTTCGGGTTTTAATTTTAAAAGCTTAGTTTGTAGCGGAAACTAACACAATAGCGACGTTGCTATTGTGCTTAAATAAACAGTTTGTAATTTCCTATAGATGATAGCAAAAGTTATCGAAATATAATGACCTTTTTAGAGTACATCTATTTCACTCACTTTCTTCGTTCCTGAATATTTATAATTAAAAGCAGTATACGAAAATAATTGAAAATATTATGCATTATTTTATCATCTCTTGTATATTTTAAAATATGAAAGCATGAGGATAATATTAAACAGGCCAATTGACTAATACGGCTCGTGTAAGCAATGAATCTTCAAAATAGTAAAGTGACAGCTCACGGTTCACTGTCCGGTAAACAATTCGTATAGAAACGAATAGTAACAATTCGGTATGTGTTGGGTTGGAATTGCGAATAATAGTTACCGCCCACATCAAATATTTCGGTGTGTGGTGGGTTCAAATGGTGAATAGCAGTTACCGCCCACATCAAATATTTCGGTATGTGGTGGGTTCGAATTGTGAATGATAGTTATCGCCCACATCAAATATTTCTGTGTGTGGTGGATTCGAATTGTGAATATTAGTTATCGCCCACACCAACTATAGAACACATCAATTGTGTAATTTGGTATCTAAGCCAAATATAAACCAGCACTTCGGCGACAAGGAGTTCAGCAGAAACAGGACCGAAACAGGTCCTGTTTCGAAACAGGTATACGAAAATAATTAAAAATAGTATTCATTATTTTATCATCCCTTGTATATTTTAAAAAATTACTTTAGGAATGTAACTCAAAATTCAAACCGTGAGCGAAATAATTTTTAAATTAAACATAAATCCAAAATGTCGTTTTAAATCTAAAAAATGAAAATTAAGCTAAATTATGGTTAATAAATTAGCAAGTTTAATAATTATTTGACATTAGGTTCGTGCTTGATTTGTTCAGACCATTACAAATGATATAAAATTTGTAAAATATTGGATTGATAATATGAGATTATTATCTCCTGCACCTTGTGAATTCGCGAAGTGCATCGATTATCGCCACTGCCGTTTTGATCACAGTTACTCTTACCACTCTAAACTCGACTAACTACATTTTGAAACCGAAAATTTTCTAATGTTTATATATAATTTGAAATTCTCGCAAAACTGAAATCACTCACAGAAGAATATACTTTTTAATACAAATATGGCTTTTTTATTTAATTCTAGAAGACAATTTTATATTGATACGGCATTTCGAAGCCGATACGGAATTCTTTCGTGTTGTATTAAATTCTTTCAAATATTTAACCAATAAAATAACGTAAAACTTTTTTTATTACAATTTCAATTTACCCTTAATGCCAAAATATCATCATTGAGTCAATATATAGATTTCAAATAACTCCAAAACAGTTTTATGGCATGACAGCTAATCAGAATCAAGCTTGTCAAGTCGATTGCAATCGACTTTGCATTTAATTAATTTTAAATTAATAGTATTATTGTATCTTTCGGAATTTTGAAACATGATCAATAAAACTCTTAATAAAGTAGAAAAATCAAGAAGGGTTAAATAATTTTTGTTTTCAAATTTTTAACCACTTCTGCGGTCATCATCAGGAAATTGTTTTCCTGATGATGACCACAGAAGTGGTTGAAAATTTGAAAACAAAAATTATTTGACTCTTCTTGATTTTTCTACTGTTTTAGAATGGAGTCTGCTTACACAATAAAACTCTTAATAGAAACGAAAGTCACAAGATATTTAACTTGAATAAAAATGTAATAACATATTTGAAAGAGGATACACTTCGAACTGCTTCTTTAGTTTTGGGCATCCTAAAACAGACAATGCGAAAATTAAAAATTCCAACCTTTAACCATATATTTTACTCAAATTACTGATTTTCAAATTTTAATTTTAGAATTATATCCAAGAGTAACAAAAAAAATCACAAATCATAAATAAATGACAATAAAATAATTTCGCGTAAAATTATAAAATAAATAATAAACAATAAAATAAATAATTCAAATTTTAATGCATTCATAATAAAAGTGTATAGATAAATTTGCTGACGAAAGTTTTAATGGAATAAAGGATCAGAAAATCATTACAAAACAGTTAGTTACATCTAATAGATCGAAGGTTTTTGTTGGATCAATTTATTTACCTGTAAATATTACATACAAGAATTCTTGTAGGTTATAAACATATATTTATATTATCAGATTTAATTATATTTAATCCTTATATTTTTAAGGATATATTTTACATCCAGGGTTGAGAAGCGGCAATGGTTTACTAATTTACATAAGATAAAATCTTAATTAATCATAATTAAAATAAGTAGTTATAATTAAAGTTATAATTAAAATAATTTTAAATTATTTAAAATTAATTAATTAATTAATTAATTATTAATTTTAAAATAATACTAATAGACAGTGATGTATAGATTGTCATTTTAACTTTTTAATATTAATAATATTATATATTAAATAATATTATTTAATAAGTAAATATTTATTAATATTATTAATAAATATATTATATATAAATATATATTATATATTATAATTCTAATATTTATTATTTAATAAATATTAGAATTATTTTTTGTAAAAAATAAAAACACGTGTTTTTGTCTTTTTTTAGTAAAAAGCTAAAATATTAATGTCTTTATTTTATTACACGGTAGTTTTTCAAAGGTTATGTTTTTAATGACATGCTGTCATAGTTTACAATTTCATAAATTTATAGAAATTGTGAAAATTTCTATATATAATTGAAATTGTGAAAAATTCTAAATAGCTAGTGAACTTTCCGAAAACGAGAACCTTTTAAGTTATCATGATATTATCTTAATTATCTGAAATTTTATTCGTCATACAAAAATAGCAAAAGCTGGTTTTAAATAGCAAACAATCTTCTTGGTAAATTACTCACAAAATGTTTTACCGAAGTTATACGAAAACTATTTTCATATACAATGCAAGAATTGAATCATTCCCTGCGTTGCTAATGTTAAACCATCTACCTATAAAGATAGCTTCGTAATTTAATATAATGTGAGTAATCCAAATAAATATTTCTTTTTTAAATTCTCTAATGTAAAACATTATAACCTGCAAAAACTATTACAACTCAAGAACAAATCCTAAAGCTTTACTATCAATTGAGAGATGGCATTTGTACCACGTGGTCCAGTTATGATACGGTAATCGTTTAAACCGTGAAGTATATTTTGATAACAATTTTTTATTTGATGAAGACAGCCCAGACCAAGAACAAACGCCCTTTGGAGGAATTGGGCAGGCCCAGGGATATTTTTTGGATTAGTGATGGTAAGTTATTTGATTTACACAATTGTTTTATTTTACTTCGCAATTACGAAAAATGCTTATATTATGAGACATTCATGGGTAGCCATTATGTTTAATTCCTAAGGCAAAATTCTTGATAAACATCTTGATAAATACTATCAAACATTTGCAAATTCAATTAGATTTTAAATAATTATTAAAATAAATAGTTATAAGCTAATAAATTATAATACATTATTTAATTAATATTTCAAGTTATAAAATTTATATTAAATAATTATTAAAATATAAATAAATAGTTATAAGTCAATAAATTATAATAAATTATTTAATTAATATTTTAAATTATAAAATTTATACTTTGAAAATTCAAATTTATGGAAAATTTTTATTAATTATTTTAAAACAAAATATTTGTTTATTTAACTCTTTGTTAAAGATAATTAATTATTTATAAATTATTTATTTTAATTATTGATTAAACGGAGAGTTAAAGAATTATTTAGTAAATAATAATTAATTATTATTTAGTCAAAAGTTCAACATCAAACGACTAGATGTGTGAAACCATAAAAATGCAATTTTAAATAATCTCGTTAAAAATTAAAGATTTACAAAAATGAAAAAGTACAAATAATTATAAATATACAAAAGCAGTGACAAAAGAAACATTATTGGACGATATTAATATCAATAATATCGTTATCAATTCTCACCTACGGATTATGTAGTTGATATTACAATTATAATTTATTATAATAAGTTTATACTTGAGTTTCGAGTGTTTAAGAATAAGTTAATTTCTTTCTATCAAACGAACCATGTTTCTTATCGTATTTCCAATTATATAACTTGCATTCTAATTATAACGTCAATTATTATTAATTTCATAATTAATTTCGTTTTTAATTATTTCTAAATTAATAAAAGTAATATTGGGAGTTGTTTATTTGGCCTCATTTACCTGTCGGTATTGGGTAAAAATAATATAAGATAAAAGAAAATAAAATAATATTACAATTTACTGTTGTTAGTCGCTGCCTTTTATCATTCTTTAAGTGTTATCTTGTGTAGTACAGGGCAGCGAAACACGTGAAAGATATCCACACATTTATTTTTGTATAATGAGTAAATACATGAGCTTGTGATTTTTAGTGTAGCGGAATACGAATTGTACAGAACTTGTCGCGATATCCATGAATGGATACTTGTCAAACAAGGGATCGCTTTCGGCTCCAATAGTCTCTACAATTAGACTGTGTATGAAGAGTATTACGGTACTCGGGATTTATGGAATTCAATTTTGCCGAAATAAGCATCCAGATTAGACAAATACGAGGGAGTGATGCCAAGTTGGAATGATTATTTCATGTATTTGGAGCATGGATCTAATAAAGTAAGCAAAGCGACTATTCGTGAGGAGCACTTTGTTGAGATTTTGGCAACCCTCTTAACAAACCGCCAGTGTACTTTATCTATTTGCTAAAAATTTTATGGGGTTAGATCCGAGCAAATAGTAGGCAACGTGTAAGTCACAATCGAGGCAGAATGGATTGGAAACATCTTAATGCCCCTGCAAAGGACATCACTTCTAGGTTTTTGACGGAGGAAGTGGCGATTACAATTTTGCCGAATTTACGATGCAGATGTTCAGTGAATGACCATTTGATAGAAAGAACTCCCAAATAGTTGTAGAATTGCAGAATTCGATAACTTAATTTCCAATGCTCAACCTAGGACGTTGACATAAATGACCAGCCCGACTAAATTTAATTGATCTGGACTTTTGTAATTTATGGTCAACCGAATCTTAGTACAAAAAATCTGAAAGACTGTTTAAGGCCAATGAGAAGAAAAAAATATGGAGAAACTATAGCCAGATCATTATCGTAAAGTGCGCATACGGTTGTAATCGTTAAACCACTTAGGTACGAAAGTAAATCGGCAACAAAAAGGCAGAAGAGTAGCGGACTTAAGGGATTGCCATGCAAGACGCCTCTATTTACTGTTAATAATTCAGAGCTATTTAGGTCTTTAAATACTTTCATACGGCTCGGTTGATATACTGCGTGAATGAGCTGTAGGAAGAACGCACTTAGGTGCACGTAGCTAGAAAGTTTGTAATAAATAGCGATTTATTGTGCCGAATGCTCGATAAAAATCGATGAAGTTGGCATAAGTCGATTTATATGAGCAAAATTTCGAGTTATTTTATCCCGGATAACTTCAATTGCATTAGATGTGGATTTATGTGGATTTTGAGTTAGATGTGGACAATGAAAGGTGAGACGGTGGTTTATGAATACGATATGCATTCCTGGTTCCGCTGTTTGCTACATTAATCCAAAGACCTGTTCTGTCGTTGAAATCTCTAAGTAACATGTCACAGCCGCTACCTAATATACGATCCAGTATGTCACGGTTCATGTGAATCTTTCCCGGCCGAAAATAGACATTGGATATGCTTAAGTGGTTACCGTTCTTACAAAATGATAAAACTAAACAGGACAGGGCGGTACAAGAGTAATACACGGTTCTGGATTTCTTCCCATGCATTGATGTTACTAAAATGGGCAGCGGAACGCTGCCCATTTGTGGTGTATGAGCACCACAAATGGTGCCTTGGTTGCCTTGGAAAGGCCTTGGTTGGCCTTTCTAAGCCCAACCAAGGAATCCTTTGCCACTCCTTTGCTCGGAACAATATTATCATGTCCCAAAGTGTCGATTGTCCACGTTCGGCCTTTCTTCGAAAGGCAATGTCTTGTAGCTGTTGGAAGTTGACGATATCGTTTTAGAGAAATTGACTACAGGAGTGTGGACAGTAGGATGCATTATTTCATCATCAATTAGCCGAGCGAGTATTCCTTCTATTATTTTGAGGTTTTCCTGATTTTTCAGATCAATGATATTCATTATCTCCTTGATACTTGGACGAGACGAAGAGACGTCGTGGAACTTGTTAAAAGGGGAAGGGACAATGAGTCTTGCGAGTGATAAAGTGTCTCTTTGCGTACACCTTAAAAACCAGCACCTCCTGGATCAGGCAAACTCCCAGACCATGCAGGATGTTGCAGACCATAGTTGGAGCAGTAAGGTATGCTTTTACATAAATCAGAGTCGTGGTCATCATTACTAGATCCACATACACCACAAGTTTTACCTTTGCAGCAGTTCGGACCCAAGTGCCTCTGGTAATGACAAAGATTGCAATGTTTGGGTAAATATAGTTGTCACTACTGACGTGGACGAAGTTTAAGTTCATATCAAGAAGGGATTGCAGGCAGTGTTCGCCAACATACTTGTATTTTTATCAGTGTCAAAGGCAATGAGCAAGGGGTGTTCAATTAGATTTGATAAATCGTAAATTAGAGATATTGTATAGTTTTTAAGTGCATATAGATTAGATTGTTCAGGTCTGGATGTATATTGGTGATTTTTATTGACGCCATTATAGGCTCGGAAGACAAGGTCTCTTTGTGAGCAAGTTTTCGTGATTTTGTGATTAAGTGGTACGGCAGACCATTTAAACGTAATGGTACACTCCAGTTATTTTACTCGATGTGAAAGGTAGGGTGTTATTGATTGTTTAATATGAAAGATAGAGCTGAAATTGCCAATCTCTTTAGTTTATTCTTTGTCGCAGAGCGCCATTAAATACAACCACCTGCGATTTATATTAGTTGAGAATAAGATTGGAAGTATATATCTGGTCTTTTAATCTTGAAAAGAAGCCGTTGATATCCTAGACTACATTTATGCACTGCGTCCAGAAAACAGGGATGTTGTATCATCAGCGTATACTACTAGATGATTATTGCGTTTAAATGTCTTGAAGAGTACGATAGAAGCAGCAAGATATAAGATGGGAGAAAGTGGAGAAACTTGAGGCACACCTGTAATTTGGTAAAGCTGATGAGCATCAGGGTTTAAAACGAGCAATGCTCGCTCTATCTCTGTTAAACTGAAACCTATATTTCGCTCCAGTATTCTTTCGAGAGGTCCTGACTTAGGGAAACAGAGATATTAGGAAGGTTAGGCATTTTAGTTACGACCTTGAGATTTGTTGGAGTGGGATTGAATAAACGACTTCTATAGGTGGTCCAAAGAATCGCGGTTGCTTGCGGAGAGAAATAGAAATTTAATCGGGTCAGACTCGCATTTCCTACGATTGGGAAGAGTCAGATCGCTGCCTGGAAAAAAGATACTTTGATAGGATCAAAGTGAAACCTCTTTCTCAGCAGCAAATCTTCCTCTAACCACCAGCGAAATAAGTCATGCGAGGTGGACAGTAGTTGGCGCAACTGCTTAATACATTTAGGCTTTATCATCCACCTTTCGTGTAGCAGCAGTATGTCGAGTGAATTTGTTTTTGTATAAGATATACGTTCCTGGATCTGCGAAGTGCTCCATTAATCCAACGACCAGTTATGTCGTTGAAGCCACAAAGTAGCATGTTATAGCCGCTACCCAATCTACGGTCCAGGATGTCACGGTTCTTGTAAATCTCTTTCTAGCGAATATAGATCTTGGCTATACTGACGTGTTTACTGTTCTTCCAGAGTGTAATCGCTAAACAGTACATGGATGGACAAGAATAGTTTTATAAGAGGAATGATTTTAAGTTGTATTTAGCTAGGGTTAAAAGACCTCGAGAAGAAGATGAGTGAGGTGGAATTATGTACGGAGCAAAGTGGTAAGTTATGTGCTTTGGTAGATACTGAGTAATGTCCAGGGCAGACCAAATACATCTGATTTCCTGAAGAACTACAACATCTGCATCTTGACCGATAAAATACTAAGGCTAGAAGCACCTTCCGAATTCCACTGAATGATGTGTAGTAAAAACGGTTCGGAATTACTTCGCATTTGCAGTTGTCACTAGAAGGGACAACGAACCCCCTAGTTAGGTCCAGACGAGGAAAATGTTGCCTTTTCAGCCTCCGGAGGTGTTATTCAATGAAGAAGTTTTTTGTCGAGGCTAGTTCTGTAGATGTTGGGATTACAGGGGGTGTTAGCACCACCTCTGTCAGCATACCCGACAAGGTTTCGATGAATTTGATATTATAAGAAATTTATTTGTCAATAATCATTTGTATATCGTTCATCGATAGGTCAGTACTATTTGTAGCATTGTTGGACCCTTCTTAATTTGATTAGTGGACGCCGACGTTTTCAATTGCGTTTTATCGTAGGCCTTGAAGTCTGAACATATGGGGGCTACGCTGGATGTGGTAGCCCCCAGTTGAAGCAGCAGGGAGCAGCAGTACAGTTGACCGGGTTTTCAGATTCAACGAACGAGCATATCCCGCAAATTTTCTGTTCTTTGCAGCTATAACCCAAGTGTCCCCAGTGATGACACTGGACCACCCACATTGAGGGAGTTTAATATATTCGTTATCTTAACTGTAGCGTGGATATGCTTGTACACGATTGAAGCAATATTCTCCAAGTTATTTGTAGCAAACTTTAGGTACTCCTGTGATATGTCATCGTTAATGAAGCTGATCCTTATGAGTTACCTACACTTCGTGCTGAGTTTATAAGTATTCTGTATAAGGAGAAACTTTTGATGAAACCCTAACAAAAATTGTTAAACATATGATTGTTTAATGATGGTACCTTAGGAGTCACGATCACCAATTTTGTTGTCTTTGATATCGGTGCAAGCTCTAATGATATTGAATTTTTACTAACAAATTCTTTATCACGAACTTTTAACATTGCATGTTTGTATATTTCTAGTAAAAATCTTTGAACTTCCGTCACTTGCACACATTTTTGGAAAATCAAATGTATATTTTTATTGCATTAGTAGACACTGAATTGCAATTAATGTACCTGAATCATCAAATGATTTCCAATTTATTATAAAGATTTTTATAAATATCATACTATATAAATTAAAAATAACTTTAAATAATTATAAAATTTTAAATAACTTTGTTAAATTTGATTTAACTTTAGTTAAATTAAAATAAAAATTTCATTTTTAAATCTGAATATTAAAGCTTTTACTCCATCCTTTACGTTTAGGCATTGATGGGCCTGGTAATTACTGTACTTGAAATTGCAAGAGCATTCATTGGTGTTGATAACAGGGGTTGCTCAATTAATCAGGAATTTTATAATTTTTACCAAAATACCCTGCAAGAAACATTTCCTGGCTTACTAACCTTATCTAACGGTAATATTGCGCCAGTCAATCATTTCATATGGCCTTGGACACGTCCAGGCATATTATTCGGTCTAGTTGTAAGTACATCTGCTTTTGATAAGATTTTTCTTCATTATTTGAAATAGCTAATTGCGGCTGGTATCCTTGGAATAATATCTGGTAGACGAAGAAGCTACTCATCCGTAAGTGTTTAACTTGAAGT
Source organism: Pomphorhynchus laevis (assembly GCA_012934845.2). NCBI lineage: Eukaryota > Metazoa > Acanthocephala > Palaeacanthocephala > Echinorhynchida > Pomphorhynchidae > Pomphorhynchus > Pomphorhynchus laevis. The sequence continues at coordinate 158,967 of WNNJ02003773.1, forward strand.
AATAAAAATCGTTTCCAGAGTGAAATTAATCTGATCACTTAACTAATTAATTTATGAATTAATTGTATCCACAAAAATGATGTCATCAGAAGAAAATGCAACGTTATCAGGTTTCGACCCCTTAAACTCACAGCGGAGGGTGAAATGCAAGTCAATGAAGTACTTATTCTTATGCAATGGGATTATCTAGAGTAATTTGATTATCTAGCGTTATATTAGTTATTTAATATCTAGAGTAACAAAAGGTTAGAATTATTCATTATTTTCATACATAAGATTTTGTGGTTTATTTTTTATGCCATGTATAAATATTACCACTTAATATTTATTTTGAATTATTGAATTAATAAAAACTGAAACATTATCAAAAGTTACCTAAGTTCACTGTTCCATGTTTTTAATAATGTATAAATAAAAAATAATAAATAATTATAAATAAATTATTATACAACATTTTAAATAATTTATATATAAAAATTTAAATTAATAATTATTTAAATTATCAAATTAATTATTATTAATTAATCATTAACCTCCTTATAACTAATCACAAAGAGGAACTGTTATGTTATCAGTTTCACTCCATATTCCTCAACCAACCAGAACAGCAAGGCCAAATATATGTAATTATATACTTGTGGACAAATGTATACTACATTTGTCCACAAGTATTTCTTCCGGTCATTGCTTGTGGACAAGTGTAAATGGAGTGTTAGATATTGGTGGAAAACAGTACACTGACTCTAGGTTATTCGATTGTTGTTCTATGAGTTGCAGTTGTAGTTCCTAATTTTAGAAATAAATCAAGTACAATAACAGAAAATGATCATTTTCTACATAGTTTCAGCTATAATAAAGCAGACTTCTATACTAGCAACTGTGCTCAACTGCAAGTAAAATATTTAACAGTTGCAGCCTTAATTATATGTAATTATATTTATACCAAAGATAAATAGTAACAAAGATAAATATTATATAAGATTTCATACAATTAATATTTGTATAACGATAAAATTATTAACATTTTAAATATAAATCAACTTCAATAATTGGCTAATAAATAATATATACGAAATAAATTATTATATATTTAAATTTTAATTTAAATATATTAAATTATATTTAAATGTATATATATATATTATATATATCGGATACATTAATAAATTAATGTATCCGAATAAATTACTTAGTTATATACGAAATAAATTTGTAATTTTTTGTTTTTAAAAACACAAGAAAAAACAACTAGTATCGAAATGAGAAAAAAAAATAAAATATTTATTTGTTTGTGATGGTTTTTACTTTTGATATTAACAGAAACTAGCACTTTGAATTTCGTTCACCTTGCTCCAAGACAATAGTTATTTAATTATTATTTAACTTGAAAATAATATTAAATAAACACAATAGCTATTATCGACATTAAAATTTGCCCACTTTGAAGCAATCTAGATTTATCTATTTAAATTATTATATTATAAATTATATATTATATATAACAATTATATATAATTTCTCATAAACAGCCTCAAGAGATTTTCATTTAAAAAATAATAATTTTTAAATAATAAATTATTATTAAAAAAACTAATTAATATTTTTTATAATCAAATAAGTTGAGTTGAAAAATGTAAAATATATAAATCATTAAAGTCTTATTGTATTTTTACAAGAAAATTATAAGATATATAAATTATCAAAATATTATTTAAAACAAATGTAAACGTTAAAGTGGAAAATAATTATTGATGAATAGTAAATAATATACTGTGAATTAGTGTATGACATTTTTGCTAGACATTTAAAGTCTTATTTTGCTCTAAGAGTTTCTATCAGAATCATAAAATTATTAATATCATTAAAGCTAAAACATAACCTTTAAGTTGAACATTAAGGGTGCAAATATATCTCATTTGAAATTTGATGTCATTAAATATTTTGCTTGAATAACCAAGACGATAACCTGCATTTCGATCCCTTCATTCGTGATAAAACTATGTCTTCAAATATTCTTCTCCGTGATATTCATCTCGTCAGAAATTCTCAAAATTTTAGATCATCTAAATCTCTTATCTCATCCCTTCTATTCCCACATATTGAGTAATGTCTTAGCCTTCTCGTCTTCTCTTCAAAGTCATCCCTTTTACCTCTTCAGCGCCTCATTAAAACTGATGTGCGCATCATTTTTCGACTTTGTAAATACGATCATATCTCTTCCTATTTATCAAAACTTGGATAGCTAAGTATTGAACATCGCGTTTGTTTTCGTCTGCTTTGCCTAACTTATCGCCTTCTCCATTGAAATTATCTTTCTTATCTCTATCTGCCAACTCTAAGTGAATCCCACTCTCTTTCTACTCACCTACGTTCCTGTGCTTCTCTTCTGCTACATGTACCTCTTCACTCAACTAACTTCAGCCGTCGATCTCTACATATCGCTGCTCCTATACTTTGGAATTCCCTACCTGATCACCTGCGATCGTCATCCTCACACCCATTTTTCAAAAAGCAACTACGTTCTATGCTTCTAAACGAGTAACTTTCTTTTTTTTCAATCTGCTTCGCTTTTGTGGGCTTGAAGCACACAGTCTGTCTGCATTTGCCACATTTTTTAACTTTTCTTTCAAACTTATCTTTTAATAATTAAATAATAATCAAATATTATTTTTTCGGTAACTTTTGTATTTTCTCAACAAAATTAATCGCAATTATGCGTATTGATTAAACGTTCAATTATGGATAACACTATAGTTAATCATTACAGAAAGCATTAGATTTTGAAAATAACAAATTGTATTTATTAAAAATAATTATTAATTAATTTTAATAATTACAGATTAAAAGTAATTTCTTTCTTAATTTAGATAGTTGCATTTTTAGTCGCCAGTTTGGTGTCATTTTTCTTAATGATTTACTTAATTGCATACTATTCTACTGTTGTGAGATGGTTTAATGATGAAGCAGCATGTAATGAAAGTTTTGGACAGACAAGGGTATATATTTAATTAATCATTCTTATGAGTTAGTTTTCAAATATAGAGCACTAGAGTTAATCATTTCATTCGTATCGGACGAGCCTTACTGGCATTCGCCATATTCGGTTTGCTATCAACTTTACCTGCCATTCTGGCATGTCTTGTAGCAATCTCGGCGTGGTCAAGAAAGGTAAAATAATCGTTTATTAATTTCTCAAAATTTGCAAAAAGTCATACTTGATATAATAACATGAAATATAATCTACTAAGTATTATATTATAATAACATTTTCATATAGCATATTAAAAATATTAATGTCATAATATTATAGTACAATATATAATATTAAATTAATATCATATGTCAATTATATAATATTATTATTTAATAGTAGCATTAAAAATATATAATTTAATGTAGTATAATATTAGATTTAAAAATATTATATTTAAAAAACAATATTAAATATTATTATTTAATAGCATCTAATATATTGAGTTAAGATGCGCTAATTTAAGGACAGTCAATTTAGTCTATTAACAAAGTACATTTGAATTTACTTATTTTTAATAAAATAAAAATATTTTACATTTTAGCATTTTTACCTTTTTAACTGTTAATTGATGTAAATTTATATACAAAATCCTATATAATACATATCGTTGAGAATTGCTTTCGGGTTAAAAGTAACTTTTTTTTATTGCGAACCATCTCCGAGAATACAAAAAGAACTTTATTTATTTGATATTTCGACTGTAATTAGAAGTCCTTTTCAATTATGTTATTTATCTCAAACGTTTAAAAAAACAAAATTATATATTAAATTCGAAATTATATATTAAAAATACATAAATTAATGTGGTACAATATAATATTTGATTTAAAATGAGCTAAGATGCGCTAATTTAAAGCCTAGTCAATCTAGTCTATTACTTTGAATTTACATTTTTAAAATTTGCGTTGTAAACATTTTGTCACATTTTTTTATTTGCAAATAAAAGTTATATTTTATATTTTAGCTTTTTTATTGTTAATTTATGGTAATTTCTGTACAAAATTAATATATTCGTAATTTTTTAAATAATGATATTTTTTATTTTATTTTTTATATAAAATGTAATTTGGATAATCACGATGAGTAAAACAAATTAGATAAAAATAATATGCACAATTATATATCAACTGCGGCCAGGATTCTTCGTGATACTGCGCACTCCGACTCGGCTTCCGTTGTCGCCGGTGAAGATAGGACACTTTACAGTTTGACTAGCTTCGGAATTTTTGTGTTGTTTTAGTCGCAGCTGGTGAGATTGGCTTTTGTCGCAGCTGGATATTTTTCAAAGAGCTCACTTTGACGGATCATAGTCGGCGTTTTTCCCCTGGCTTTTCCGATTAGCATCCAATTAGCCTTTGTATTATGTAAATACAAATTTGCAGTTTCCAATATTTCACTTGTTCACATGCGCTCCATTTTCAAGGAAAACAAATGTAATCAGTTATATATAATCAGCAGACAGTTTCACCTCATTATTATATTCAAATTCCTATGTACGATTTAAATAATAATTCAATAGGATGCTTAATAATCGTAAATGTACTTTACATAAAAAATTAGTTGTCGTACATTTTTACTTTACGTAAAAATGTACTAATTTTCTTTACATAGAAAATTACAAGAATAATTTAACATTTGAATTTAAAATTTTGATCATATTATTTTGAAAACTTTGGTGCCAGTAACTTTAATAAAAAATACAATCGCATCAAAATAAATTTTTATCGAAAATTCGTAAAATTACCTAAATTCGACAATTGAGATAGTAAATATTATATTTATTTTTTATTGAATTATTTTTTATTTTTTATTATATTTGTTTTTATTTATAAAAAATATACTCAGTTATCTGATATGATTTATTTAAATTATTAGATTCGCAAGTTCTTTTCAAATAATTGTTTATTGAACTTGTTAATGCCAATAAAATTAGCTTTTTATATCTTCATATAAAAATGTTATCCATTTTTATAGCTCCAATAATTCTTTATCCATAATGGATCATTATCAACTATTTAAAATAAATTCATTATTTGTGATATTAAAAAATATTAAGAATATTTAGAAATATTTTTTATAAAAATATTAAAAAAATAATATTTTAATAATATTATTATATAAAAATAATATTAAAAATAATATTTTGTATAAAAATATTATTTTTATATAAAAATTTAAAAATTCATGTAACTACAGTTGCCGAATATTATTAGTTTTACAATTAGATTTACAGACTGACTATTATGTAAATATTTTTATGATTAAAATAGACTCTTTTCTTACTCAAATTTTAAAATTTCAAATTTTTAAAATTTTAAAACACTATTATATTGAATTAATCTTAAGTTTATCTTGAACTAATCTTAATTTATATATTTGCCTTAACAAATTATAAACCATATTAATTTTTCAAAATATATTAATTTCGCTAGATTTTGACTAGACAAATATTCGCAAATATGATTTTGTATGAATTGCAAAAGTCATTTTGACTGATGTAAATTGCATCCACTTTGATTCAAATTGTTAATTCGATATATCATATTCAATGTGTAAACTAAAAAAGATGTATCCGAAATAATGCAAAGACATATTAAAAGAGTTTACCGAAAATTGATGCTAAAAAAATGTGTAGGATTATTAATATTTTAAACATACCTTGATTATACCTTGATCATAAATATACCTAGATTATACCTTGATCATAAATATACCTAGATTATACCTTGATCGGAAATCTCGAGATGAGGAGCTTGAGAAATCTTAATCTTTGCTCCGGGGGACGCCTCTAGAAAAGAAGACTAACCCCGATATAGGCAAAGTACCCAAAAGGCGTACTTAAGTTTTCCCATTCTATGACAGATGCTGGGCCTGTTTCAGAGCCAATCTATTTCTCTTCAGGATACGTTAAAGTCTATCCAGGTCAGCTTTGACCAACCAGTTCACCGTAAAGGTAACCCCAAATATTTTACTCGAATTGTTAAGCTGGAAAGTGGTTGATGCTCTAAAATAAAGGAGTGCAAAGTGTTAGTCTCTTAAGTTTCCATTTTGTTACAGGGACGCCATGAAAGACTACCACCTGCGATTTATCATAGTTAAAAATGAGATTAAATGGGGATACCTGATCTTTTAATCTTAAAAAAGAATTGGCTGATGTCCGAGACTACATCTTTGCACCTGCGTCCAAAAAACAGAGCTATGATATCATCAGCATATACCACCAGATGTTGTTTACGTTTAAATGCTTTGAAGAAAAAAATGGAGGCATCAAGATATAAGATGGTCGTCTTCAAAGCAGAACCGCTTAATGAACAGCAATAAATCCACACTGTTAACATTCTCGCAGGCAGCCCGAGGGACCTGAGAGAGAAGATAACGAAGGGAATTTTTTCCGCTGTGTTCAAATGCACGGAAAATTAAGAAAAACAGCCACAACAAGCTGATGACTGTTATCCTGACAAAATTGATTCACTTCACCAATTGCTAAATGAACCGAGCGCCCTTTGGCAAACCCATAAAAACCCGATGGGATTAATTTACGCTAATTTAAATGGTCGCGGATTTTACCCGTAATAATTTAGTACATTGGTTTTCCCACAATTGCATACTTATGTTTGAATTAAAATTGGCATTTTTCTTTGATGGTAATTTTAATGGAAATTTTATTACTTCCTATATTCATCGGCCTTTTTTTTATCTCTGAATACTTTTAGCTGCCTTATCATTTTTCTGTAAAATAATATCTCATTTGTAAAAATTAGTGATTCTTTATTCACTCTTGATTGTTGATATAATTGTTTTACTGTTTTAATTTGATCTCTTAGGTACGATGTTCCATTATGTTTTTTATATTTAACGAATCTTCTTTATAGAAGATTCCATTATATTTAAACACATTAACTCATAACTTGTGGTAATTTCAGATTGACTTAATTTTTCTCAACAAATATTTTTGTACTGAAATATTTTCAACATCGATACACCTGCTTGTTATTTCTGTCTACCACGTGTCCAAACAATATCCATTAAACTTCCTTCGTTGTTTGATTGATACGTCATATCATCTACCTTATTGCATAGAAAAAATTCCGAATTGCCAAAAATTCTTCAAGGATTTTTAACTTCGTCATACGCTTGCCTTCAAATCTTTTATTAAAGTCAAGGTCTAATATTACCAGTTTAGCATTATTTAGCTTATTCAAAATATCAGATATCGTGTCAATAATGCACACCAAGCCCGATGATGGGTTGAAATGACAATTAATGAAATAAGACGTTGTTTCTACAACCATGGACTAGGGATCCGTGAATATTAAGCTGCATATAATTCCGGTTTCACGGTTATTAACATGACATACAGGCTTGCTGTTTAAAACATTCAAAGAGCTTAAGACATGTCGGATCTAATTGAAAAGTTTTGTTTAACAATATCACATCATAGTAGATTATCACTTCATCGATACCAAGGCCTATAACACATTTTAGACCATTAACATTCCACAATAACACTGACGTTTTTGTAAATGTTCTACATATATTATACTACACTTCACTACATGTCGTTATATACTTTATGCATTTCTATTTCTAATTGTAATTGCCGTATCCACCTCTGATCATTCGAACTCATTTACATTCTTACAAAACGTCTCACAATCTGCTACTTCAATTTGTAAAGTGGTACTATTTTCATCTTGGTTACTAGATTGTTTTACACTCTTTACCTCAGCTCCTTAACGAATAAAAACTTTATATTCTGGAAACTCAGATTTTAACTTCGTTCTGCGCTAATTTATACATTCTATCATTTTCAAATGGTGAAACATCTGGTGTTGCGTATACCCGTTCAAATGGTTATATATCACGTAGCCTCATTTTCCGTTTTAGTATCTCTTCGACAAAAGATTTTCCCAACTTTTACTTTCAACAAGTGACTACCTTCATATATTTCTCTTTTAATTCCTAATATATTTTGAATTGATTATGACGATGTTGATATACCAATTTTCGACAATTACAAATCCACTAACGCCTTGTCATCCTTAGTTTTCTTCGTTCCAGCTAATACTCGTACAGCATTTTCTTCACATTGCTTTACGGTATGCTAGTTTAGTGAGTTATCCAGAATATATCTAGTTGCTATTATGTTTTTCACAATTTCCGCCTTAACATCCTTATGTACTGACTGCTTAAATACATTAGTAATACTTTTATTCTAGTTTATTTCCTCTTCCTTTATACTTGCATCTTCTAATTAATTAACTTTTTCTGATAGTTTAATTACTCTTTAATTACTCTTTAATGCAATTCATAATTTTACGTCTGGACAAAGTGTATCGAACTAGCTGAACAGATTTCACACACGATTGTACGATCTGTAAATTCTATTGGAACACATCTTGATAACCACACAGGGCATATATAAACTTTACATTGCAATTCGTGATAACTTCCTTCTGATCTACAAACAAAATTGGTGCTTTTTATCTGAAGTCAAATAAACCGTCATCGTATTTAAAAAGCTAAAGTTGTTAATTAAATCCAACTGGCTCTCAGCATCCTTTAAAAGCTCAACTACTTCATTCCTGCATCGACCTGTATACTTTAATTATTGTCTTGGATATTCTGTTGCAAATCCACCAAAGTATACGAAGTCCGCACTTTATTATTGTAAGATGCATTCATTGAACAAGCCGTAGTTTCCAATTATACGATATAATAATTATATTTCCAATTATTATTTAACGTTTAATTCATTCAATTAAATAAATATATAATAATTATATTTACAATTATTATTTAAAATTTAATTTATCAAATACAATAAATATAAAAATACATTAAAAATTAAATTTTTAAATTTAATAAAGTAAAAATTTTAAATTCTAATTTAAAAATAAAATAACTCTTACTATGAAACATATTTTCATTGGGAAATATTTAATATTTAAGATAAACGTTATTTAATATATTGAAAAAAATAATTAATCATCAAAAATATTTCTTATAACTTCAAAGTTACGATAAACAATTTAAATTTGTATTAAATTTAGGGTAGAGCGAGAACAAACGTTCGTCCAAGATTCATGCCAGCTGTAAGTAGAGATACAATACGTTAATTCAAAAAACTTATTTTTTTTATTATTAGCCATATGGTCGGATAGTGGTTCCTGGTGTTCCACCAGTGTTTAGATAGAGCTGTCAAGAAAATATGTAACCATGACAATATTTTCAGAGCACCGGACATATATTTTATTACAACTGACAATCAATAAGAAACAAGAAAATATTATCTTTAATCAATATTCTAAAATATAAAGAATCATGAATAAATTAAAATCAAAAAGCGCAGATGACCCAAAACCGAATCTGGCAATCGCTGTTATTTCACTAGTATTTTGCATACCAATTGGTGCAGTAGCATTTGTACGAGCAATTCAGGCATATGAACTTTTACAACCTGATAACGAAGTATATTGGCCTAGTCTAGCATTAGTGTATTCGAAGCAATCACTGCGATGGTCACTTTTAGCAATTGCAGTAGGAATCTGTTGGTGGACGCTAAGTATAATAATATATTTCAACTGGAACTATTGTAAAATAAGAGAAAATAGCTACAGTAAAAATGGAATATATGATAAAAGTTTTAGATACTTTCCAAACTGCTAATTTACGTGTAATTTGCATATACTTCAATAAAAAAATACGAAAATAAAAGAGAATTAATCAAAAAGCAACCGTTTCGTAATAAACTTTTGAATAAATTGAAAAATTTAAAATGATTTTTAATAAATTTAAAATCTTAAGCTCAAATTTTTTATGGATGGATAATCAATAATATACTTCGTATTAAAATAAGGACCCACTTAATTTGGACCACCTGCTATGTTGGGTCGAGGAATAGGAGACAAAACATGATAGCATAGCAGTTCCTCCTAAAGACATCAAATCCTTATTCTGATACATCGTATGTTATTTATTAGTAAAATTCAAAGAAATTGATTTCTATTTTAAATTTAAATTTTTAATTTTAACGTTATATATAAATTATAAATAATATTATATATTTATTTATTATTTATCTGCTTAGTTTCAAGCAAGTTTGATTGATTTTTTCTTTTTCTTAAAAGGTTACAATATACAAATCAACAAAATATTATTAAAAATTTATTAAACCTTTCAAGCAAATATTTTTTATGGATGGATAATCAACAATATACATTGTATTCGAATAAGATACTATATAATTAAATTTCACCAGAGAAAATACGATATTAGCGCATATTTGGCCCCGTTGCTATACGGTGCGAAGAATATCGGTTAAAACAGGATAACATAGAGGTTCCTCCCGGTGACGACTAGTAAATTTAAAAATATACAGATAACACAAAATTAATATAAAACTTGAAAAATGTAAATATTAATCAGAACGGCAACTGTAAAACAAAAAAACAAACAAAATTATAAGATAAAAATTAAGATAAAATACAAAAAACTTGAGTTTAAAATTTGTTTAAGTAGACAATTTTGCTTAACTAAATACAAAAGTGCTAACAACAAGCAACTTAAATGCCTTTGAAGTGTAAGCGACTATAAAATTACTAAAATATTTTAAGTAATTTGATATTTAGACTTGAAAAATTAAAGAAAAATAATTTTTTGAGAAATTATCAAAATCAAAACAATTATCCACAAATTGGAAAATAAATAAAAAAAACACTAATAAAAGCATAAAAGAAAATCAACAAAAAGAAAATCATTGTTAAATTAAACAATGAAAAAACTGCATGTATTAAAAGATTTCAAATTATTTTAAATTGTAAAATGTATGGTATTATTTTTTCAAATATATCCAAAATATATCGCAAGTTAGATGATCACTGTTAAATGAAACAATGAAGATACCACTTGCGGTTGTAAGTCAAAAAGATTTTTTAAAGAGGCAAAATGAATGTAAAAATTTATCAAGTACGGAAGAAAATCATTGCTTAATTAAACAATGAAAACACTTCATGTATTAAAAGATTTCAAATTATTTCAAATTGTAAAATGTATGGTATTATTTTTTCAAATATATCCATATTATATTGCAAGTTAGATGATCATTGTTAAATGAAACAATGAAGATACCACTTGCGGTTGTAAGTAAAAAAGATTTTTTAAAGAGGCGAAATGAATGTAAAAATTTATCAAGTACGGAAGAAAATCATTGCTTAATTAAACAATGAAAAAACTGCATGTATTAAAAGATTTCAAATTATTTCAAATTGTAAAATGTATGGTATTATTTTTTCAAATAAATCAAAATTATATTGCAAGTTAGATGATCATTGTTAAATGAAACAATGAAGATACCACTTGCGATTGTAAGTTAAAAAGATTTGTTATAAAGGCGAAATGAATGTAAAAATTTATCAAGTACGGAAGAAAATCATTACTTAATAAAACAATGAAAAAACTTCGTGTATTAAAAGTTTTCAAATTATTTCAAATTGTAAAATGTATGGTATTATTTTTTCAAATATATCCATATTATATTGCAAGTTAGATGATCATTGTTAAATGAAACAATGAAGATACCACTTGCGACTGTAAATTTAAAAGATTTTTTAAAGAGGCGAAATAAATGTAAAAATTTATCAAGTACGGAAGAAAATCATTGCTTAATTAAACAATGAAAACACTCTATGAATTAAAAGATTTCAAATTATTTTAAATTGTAAAATGTATGGTATTATTTTTTCAAATATATCCAAATTATATTGCAAGTTAGATGATCATTGTAAAATGAAACAATGAAGATACCACTTGCGACTGTAAGTTAAAAAGATTTTTTAAAGAGGCGAAATGATTGTAAAAATTTATCAAGTACGGAAGAAAATCATTGCTTAATTAAACAATGAAAAAACTGCATGTATTAAAAGATTTCAAATGATTTCAAATTGTAAAATGTATGGCATTATTTTTTCAAAAATATCCATATTACATTGCAAGTTAGATGATCATTGTTAAATGAAACAATGAAGATACTACTTGCGACTGTAAGTTAAAAAAGATTTTTTAAAGAGGCGAAATGAATGTAAAAATTTATCAAGTACGGAAGAAAATCATTGCTTAATTAAACAATGAAAAAACTGCATGAATTAAAAGATTTCAAATTATTTCAAATTGTAAAATGTATGGTATTATTTTTTCAAATAAATCAAAATTATATTGCAAGTTAGATGATCATTGTTAAATGAAGCAATGAAGATACCACTTGCGGTTGTAAGTCAAAAAGATTTTTTAAAGAGGCGAAATGAATGTAAAAATTTATCAAGTACGGAAGAAAATCATTGCTTAATTAAACAATGAAAAAACTGCATGAATTAAAAGATTTCAAATTATTTCAAATTGTAAAATGTATGGTATTATTTTTTCAAATAAATCAAAATTATATTGCAAGTTAGATGATCATTGTTAAATGAAACAATGAAGATACCACTTGCGACTGTAAGTCAAAAAGATTTTTTAAAGAGGCGAAATGCATGTAAAAATTTATCAAGTACGGAAGAAAATCATTGCTTAATTAAACAATGAAAAAACTGCATGAATTAAAAGATTTCAAATTATTTCAAATTGTAAAATGTATGGTATTATTTTTTCAAATAAATCAAAATTATATTGCAAGTTAGATGATCATTGTTAAATGAAACAATGAAGATACCACTTGCGACTGTAAGTCAAAAAGATTTTTTAAAGAGGCGAAATGCATGTAAAAATTTATCAAGTACGGAAGAAAATCATTGCTTAATTAAACAATGAAAAAACTGCATGTATTAAAAGATTTCAAATTATTTCAAATTGTAAAATGTATGGTATTATTTTTTCAAATATATCCATATTTTATTGCAAGTTAGATGATCATACAATATACAGCATAAAAGTCAAACTATATTTCATAAACATATGAGATTAATAGGACATGATATTAAAAACTGTAAATTATTTATTTTAGAACATATTATCGAAGAAAACATTTCAATATTAAATCAAAAACTATTAGAAAAAGAAGATTTTTGGATTAAAACGCTTAATTCCATGTACCCATTAGGATTGAATGACGTGGTACAAGGAATTGGCAGAAGTAGTATAATACATAATAAACAACTATATTATAATAATCCGGTTAAACGCAAACCAAGAAGTCATGGTGATAAAAGGAATAGGAAAAATAGAGTTTAAAATATTAAAAAAGATATGTATATAAATGAACAATTTGAAATGTTAAAACAACTCTTTAGTGATAATAAGCTGAAAGATCTTTATGTAAATATAAGAAGTTTTTCTAAAGATATCATATGTTCAATAAATCAAAAATTAATTAACGACTATGATAGGCTAAGTTGTATAATAGACAGTTATTGTAATACAAAATACTATAATCGTACAATAAATGTTAATAATAACAATAGAAAATATACATTAACCATAAACTTCATTAATAAATGTATAGATAACATAAATATAGCCGGACTTTTAAATAATTCTAAAAGTAAAGAAATAATAGGGTCAGATTTAAGTAAATATATTCCTAAAATAAGGTATAAACTCCTACCACCATTAGGACGAAAAATTTGTAATTATAATAAAGAATTAAAATCAATATGTAACGATAATATTAAAAGCATAATGGAAACAGAATGCAATTGTAAAAGTCTTAGTTTTGATAAAATAAATTAACATATATGTACCCATAATCTAGAATTAATTGAAAATTGTAAATTAAGAAAGCTGCTATCAAAAGGGTATAAATATAGATTAAATAATAACAACGACAAAAATAAAATTTACAATTCGTTATATAATAACTTAAATGATTACTTTAGTAAGCTGATTAATAGTGAAAGCTCGAATATATCTAAGATTAACATTTGGAAAGATTATATATTTGATAAAATTAAAAATAAAATGAAAATAACAAACAATTATAAAAGGAAAGATAAAATTAATAAAGATATGTATAAAGAACTTACTAAATTAAAGGATAACTATATAATAACAACTATTGATAAAGCTAGTAATAACTTTGTCTTCATATGCAAAAAAGCTTTATTATGATATACTAGTGAAAGAGGTTAATTCTAATGATTTAAATGTAAATCCAACATATGAACGTAGTGAGTTGAGTTTAGAAACAATTATTACAAGTCACTGTTCTATAATGGATAAAAAGGGTATAAAGGTTGAATAGATAATAAAACTATACCTATATTATATTGGAATCCAAAATTACATAAAAATCCAATAAAACCTAGGTTCATATGTAGTGCGTTTAAATGTACATTAAAACCACTTTGTGTCTATATGAATAAAATACTTAAAGTAATTAAAGCACATTTTAAAAAATTATTACAAGGTAATCGAAATTAATACTGGTATAAAACACTATTTCAGTATTAATTCTACAAAAGAATTTTTAGAACAGACAAAAGGAATAAATTTTCAAAATATAAATACATACGATTTTAGTACGCTTTATACAAATCTAGATTTAGTAGATATTAAAGAAGCGTTAGTAAAATTAATTAACCTTATATTCGGAAAAAGATATACATATATATGTTATAATAATTATAACGCCTATCTAACAAAAATTAAACCATCAAATAAATATAAATATATGGATAAAATTGAATTAATAGAATCCTTAAATATTTTGATAAATCAAAATTATTTAAAAGTAGGGACATCTATATTTAGACAAGTAAAAGGTGTTCCAATGGGTGGTAATAGTAGCCCAATTATAGCTGACTTGTTTTTAAGCTTTATAGAATATGAATTTGTTCATAACTGTGTAAAAACTAAATCTAAACAATATAAATATATGAAATATATGTTTCGATACATTGATGATATATGTGTATTTAATTCTAATAATTTTTATTCAATTAGTGAGCACATTTATCCAGAAAGCCTTATTCTTAACAAAACCAATATTAATGATAAAGAAGGTGTATATCTTAGATATGAACATTAAATTAATATTAACTAAAACTACTATTAATTTATATCGTAAAGATGACATATTTAAATTTACAAGAAACATATTTTTGCATGAGCATTCATGCATACCATATAATATAAAATATAATACATTAAATAATGAAATTTTAAGAATTGCAACAATATGTAATGATATTGGCTTTCTTCAAAATCATTTAAATAATTTAATAGATACATATTTTAAACTAGGTTACTATAAAAATAACATCAAGCAGAAAATAGTAAAATATATAAATCAACACAATAATATAAAGAATAAATTTAAACTCTTAAGTGGCAAATTTTTATGGATGGATAATAAATAATATACTTTGTATTAGAATAAGATACTAGATAGTTATTTCAGAGGAAATACATCATTAGCATGTATTTGGCCCCGCTGCTATGTTGGGTAGAGGAGTTAGGGGCCGAAACCTGATAGCATAGCAGTTCCTCCTGATGACCTCTAATTCTTATTCTGATACAACGTCTGTTATTTATTAGTCAATTCATAAAAATGACGTGTATTTTAAATTTTATTTTTTATTTAATTTTATTTTTTTAACTTGATTTAAATTATAGAAAATATAAAAACAATTATTAATTTTATTATAAAAAATCTAAAATTTTATAAATTAATTTATTTAATTATTAAATTTTGATTAAGCATTATTATGTTTTGTTTATTTTATAATTATATTAAATACGTAGACTCAGTTAGCTGATTTAATTGTTAAATGAAACAATGAAGATACCACTTGCGATTGTAAGTTAAAAAGATTTGTTATAAAGGCGAAATGAATGTAAAAATTTATCAAGTACGGAAGAAAATCATTGCTTAATAAAACAATGAAAAAACTTCGTGTATTAAAAGTTTTCAAATTATTTCAAATTGTAAAATGTATGGTATTATTTTTTCAAATATATCCATATTATATTGCAAGTTAGATGATCATTGTAAAATGAAACAATGAAGATACCACGTGCGACTGTAAGTTAAAAAGATTTGTTATAAAGGCGAAATGAATGTAAAAATTTATCAAGTACGGAAGAAAATCATTGCTTAATTAAACAATATAAACACTATGTATTAAAAGATTTCAAATTATTTCAAATTGTAAAATGTATGGTATTATTTTTTCAAATATATCCAAATTATATTGCAAGTTAGATGATCATTGTTAAATGAAACAATGAAGATACCACTTGCGACTGTAAGTCAAAAAGATTTTTTAAAGAGGCGAAATGCATGTAAAAATTTATCAAGTACGGAAGAAAATCATTGCTTAATTAAACAATGAAAACACTTCATGTATTAAAAGATTTCAAATTATTTCAAATTGTAAAATGTATGGTATTATTTTTTCAAATATATCCATATTATATTGCAAGTTAGATGATCATTGTTAAATGAAACAATGAAGATACCACTTGCGACTGTAAATTTAAAAGATTTTTTAAAGAGGCGAAATAAATGTAAAAATTTATCAAGTACGGAAGAAAATCATTGCTTAATTAAACAATGAAAACACTCTATGAATTAAAAGATTTCAAATTATTTTAAATTGTAAAATGTATGGTATTATTTTTTCAAATATATCCAAATTATATTGCAAGTTAGATGATCATTGTAAAATGAAACAATGAAGATACCACTTGCGACTGTAAGTTAAAAAGATTTTTTAAAGAGGCGAAATGATTGTAAAAATTTATCAAGTACGGAAGAAAATCATTGCTTAATTAAACAATGAAAAAACTGCATGTATTAAAAGATTTCAAATGATTTCAAATTGTAAAATGTATGGTATTATTTTTTCAAATATATATCCAAATTATATTGCAAGTTAGATGATCATTGTAAAATGAAACAATGAAGATACCACTTGCGACTGTAAGTTAAAAAGATTTTTTAAAGAGGCGAAATGATTGTAAAAATTTATCAAGTACGGAAGAAAATCATTGCTTAATTAAACAATGAAAAAACTGCATGTATTAAAAGATTTCAAATTATTTCAAATTGTAAAATGTATGGTATTATTTTTTCAAATAAATCAAAATTATATTGCAAGTTAGATGATCATTGTTAAATGAAACAATGAAGATACCACTTGCGACTGTAAATTAAAAAGATTTTTTAAAGAGGCGAAATGATTGTGAAAATTTTAAAATTTATCAAGTACGGAAAAAAATCATTGCTATATTAAAAATATATTGAAGATACCACTTGAATTCGCGAGTTTAACAT
>WNNJ02003774.1:0-45343 GCA_012934845.2 Pomphorhynchus laevis
TAAAGTCTTCGGAGGAAGAAGGATCTATAGACGGTATCGAAATTATTATGAACGGATCAAAAATGCTGGCAGAAGATGACCGAGCTTCAAGTACACCTACAGTTGCAGCAAGTGATAACTGTGCGGTTGAAACGAATTCAACCAGTATAAATAATGAGCGCCTTCAAACTAGAAGGAGAAGTAGTTCCCTTGATAACATTGAAATTGTATCATTAGCTCGAAATTCTCAGGAGGGCCAACATCGCTTTGAACGCATAGTAAGTATACATTCAGTAGAAATAATAGACTCGTCGGATGATAACGACAATAAGAGCGGTAACAACATCAGCAAGCATAATTCTAGTCTTGGCCTGCATCGGCTCCAGCACGAAATGAAACTATCTCAAAAGATATTGACACTATATCCGGATGAAAAGACTCCAAATTCATTAGATTCGATAACGAATCCAAGTGCTAGAAGCAGTAGTGGTAGTGATGCTAGCTTTTGAATTGTGAAATCTTTGATTTCTATTGATGTCATTGTTTATTAATAAATTATTCTTCTTTTAAATGCCAATTTCCAAATTTTCAAGTTTAATAATAAAAATGCACCAACATTCAGCTACAACTTTTATTTACAACACGAACAGGAAAAAGGACTAAAATCTGTAATGTTTTTTTAAAACTTCTTCGGGAAGTTTATTAACTTGGGATGCGCCACAGAAGTCCCAGCCCCCATTGGGGGCGTTTCGACAAAAAAACGAAATATCTTTTAGTTTAAATTTAGGATGTAATCACGTGACGTAATTAATTAGCCAATGACGTAATTAATGATGTGTGATGTGAATAATTAAAGTTTGCCACGGAGTCGGCAGCTTTAAATTGAAATTTAATTATACAGTAGCAGTTGAGTAGTTATTCAATAATAATTTGATGGGTCACTTATCCAATCAAATTGAATTATATTCAAATAATTATAATCATAATTTATATCCGATTCTCATTTGGAATATGCAATATTTGTCCATTATTAGACCAAATAAATAAATCTTCACCAAAATTTGGTATTGAACAACAAACATGCGAAGTAAGTAGTGAAATTTTATTCTAAGAGCAGTTTTAATTTTTAATAGATATATACAGTTGAAAAATAATTCTTAAGAACGAATTTTTTCTTGAAAATTCGATAATAAATTTTTAAGAGAAATAGGGGCCGAAACTCGATAACATAGCACTTCCTCCTAATTACCTATAATCTTAATTCTGTATATTATCTATTGATATTTTATTAATACAACGTCTGTTATTAATTAGTCAAATCATAAAAATTGATTTTTAAATTTTAATTATAAATTTTATTGTTATATAAATATAAATTATATAAAATTTTTCTTATACAGTCCTTTTTAGTTTTATAGACAACATTTTTCAGTTTTATAGGCAACTCTTTTCAGTTTTATAGACAACTTTTTTCAGTGTCATAGACAACTTTTTTCAGTTTTATACACAACTTTTTTCAGTTATATAGACAACTTTTTTAGATTATTTTTCAAAATTTTTTACCCTCAATGGATATATCTTTCGATGAAGGTAGCGATGAGTCAGGTGCAGTAAATGAGAAAAATCTGACCATTAACGAGGAAAAGAACGTTCAAGCTCGTAAAAGGAGGGTTTCAATCACTGGAAACACAGTTGATTGCTTTTCGGGCCTGTTAAAAGCTGAGCATAGTATACAAGAGATGCCTTTTATATTAAACGTCTCCAAAACCACAGTTAGAAGACTTTATGAGAAATATTTTGAGGGAAAACTTCAAAATTCAGCCATCTTTGTTTCTGCTGGAGATAAGAGGTCAACCAAAAAAAAGATTTTTCGTTTGAAAAGAATATCTTAGCATCAGAGCTAGCTTTGAATCCAAGCACTACTCTTAAGGTTCTGAGTGAGAAGTTGCTAACTTATAATCCAGAAGGTTCCTATACACTTCCCACTGTTTCGAGACTAATAAAAGCAATGAACTACACGAGGAAAACGCTGACATTAGCACCTATAAATAGGAACAGCAATGAAAACAAGCAGAAAAGAGCAGAGTACGGCATTGAAATGTCAAGTATTAGTGATGATTACCTAATATTTTTGGACGAAACGGGTATAAATCTCCACACTTACCAAAGTTTTGGCTACTCTCCCAGGAATACGAAGTGCTACATAAAAGTGCCCAATTTAAAAGGGACCAATATTTCAGTTCTGTGCAATCACAAAACAAAGTGTTTGTGCTTATAAGGTGAAAACAGGAAGCTTCAAAACGTCCGATCTGAAAGAATTTATAGAGAGGGAACTACCAACCTTGGCCTCACATGAAAGGAAATTTATAGTCATGGACAACGCCTCTATTCATAAGACTGCCAAGGTAAAGGAAAGCTTGGGTCAGAGGAATTACATTCCTAAGTTCCTACCATCCTACTCCCCTCACTTGAACCCTATAGAGGAGTTCTTCTCATGTTTCAAATCAAAGGTGAAAAGCATAAATTCATCCTCTAATAGAGATAAATTGATTGAAACTATTCATGGAGTATTCAGAGATGAAGAATTCAGACTAGAAGGATATTTCACCCATATGCGAGATTGGGTTGTAAAGGCAATCGCACGAGTCGATTTTATTTAAATAATAAAAATTTTTGCTATACATCTAAATTAATTATATTTTATTTAAAAAATCTAAGAATGTTGCCTATAAAACTGAAAAAAGTTGTCTATAAAACTGAAAAAAGTTGCCTATAAAACTGAAAAAAGTTGTCTATAAAACTGAAAAAAGTTGCCTATAAAACTATAAAAAGTTGTCTATAAAACTGAAAAGGACTGTAAACAATATTGAACAATCTTAGTGTCGGAAAACAAAATATTAATAATTTTAACTAAACTTTGAATGGCGCGCTGTACAGAGATATAATAAAAATTGTATATGTAATATTGGATAGATTATTTACCATAAAGGTGATTTTTACTTCAGACGTTTCTATACAGAATTGTCTAGAATTTATCAAAATAATAAATTTTCGCGTTGAAAATTTGAATTTTGTAGCTAGAGAGCAGAGGTTTTCATGTATTGTAGCATAATCTGTATAAGTGCAACTTTATGCGTATTGTCACGACTGAAATTTGTCACGAACACTAATTTATAATTTTTTCGGTAAAAAATATTTTCACTTTCAAGCATTTGCCACGTATTTACGCGGCAAATGTGTACCGGTACACGCATACTTGACCACAACCAACCAAAAACAACAAGAATCTAAATCATATGTCGAGGTGGCTACGGAGGATGTATTTGAATGTAATAAAGGAGGAAGCGCAGCAGACGTCGAGTGGAGGTGATTCTAGGCAAGGGTGCGGCGACGAGGAAGGACGGTGATCGTAGTTGTTAGAGTAATTGGGAACGTGGAGTAAGAGGGAATTACGGGAACGCAGTGGTAGAAAGGTGAGGCTAGTGTCGTCTAAGAAAGGGGTTTTTTGAACGATGGGGAGCCGACAGCGTTGAGACGAAAAGTTACGAGAAGAAGGCGGAGTTTGATGCGAATGTGGATGGTGGGCCAGGAGAGTTGGGCAAGATATGTGGATATGTGGTCAAAGCGACAAATACGTCAAAATTTATCCAAATAATAAAAAATTATTTTCGCGTTAAAAATTTGAATTTCGAAGCTGGAGAGCAGAGGTTTTCAAGTATTGTAGCATAATCTGTATAAGTGCAACCCTATGCGTTTGTCACGACTGAAATTTGTCACGGACAAATTTCACTCGTTAATAATTAATTAATTATAAACGATTAATAATTAATTATTATTTATTTATTAGTTAACAATTAATTTATAATTTTTCGTTAACAAATATTTTCTCAAAATTCAGTATTAAGGAAAATATTAATAATATTAATTGAATATCGTCAACTGTGATAAACAATTATCGAATGAAGAAAGTCCTAATTTTCTACATAATACATTATGCTTCAAATAATCATGGATGTATTTTATTTATTTATACATGACTGCTACCAGCAGATAAATCATTCTGCAGCGTAAAATTAAGTGTGAATTTTTAAATTTAATTTTTAACATTTGATTTTTCGATTTTATAAATGAACCTGCACACATCAAAACAAAATCTTATTTTCTAATAAGAAATTACCTGAACGAATTATGTTACAACTTTTATTTACAACACGAACAGAAAAGCGGACTAAAACTTGCAATGCTTTTTTAAAAACTTCTTTGGGAAGCTTTATCCTGGATGTGCCGTCAACTTTTATTTACAACACAAACAAGAAAAAGCACTAAAACTTGAAATGCTTTTTTAAAAACTTCTTTGGGAAGCTTTATCCGGGATTTGCTGTACTACTGCAAACGAGAACATGGTGCTTTGATGAGAACACCCTGTAGCGATGAGTAGACTAAGGTCGAAACTCCCTATTGGGGACTAGGCGTCTGTGATAATACGGCGAATCCTAGGTTAAGCTTCTCAAAGAAGTTTAAAATATCATTACAGGTTTTAGACTTTTACTGTTCGTGTTGTTAATAAAAGTTGTAACATAATTCTTTCGGATTAATTAATAAAAATTAAACAAATCGAGAGAAGTCGACGTAAAAATTTTATTGCTACGAATTTTCGATCACTACTGCGATCATCATCAGGAATTGATGTTATTGTTATCAATAACAATGATATTAACAGTGATATTAACAATGATATTAGAAACAGAATTCTAAAAGCAGAATGCAATTGCAAAAGTCTTAATTTTGAATCATAATCTATAATTATTTAAAAATGGTGAATTAATGAAAATGTTATCAAAAGTGTATAAATATAGATTTAATAATGACGATTACTTTGAAGATATGATTAATAGCTAAAGCATGAATAAATCTAAGACTAAAATTTTGAAAGATTAAATATTTGATAAAATAAAAAATACAAATAACAAAGAATTTTAAAGGGAAAGATCAAATTAATAAAGATATGTATACAGAACTTACTAAATTAAATGATAACTATATAATAACAACTATTGATAAAGCTAGTAATAACTTTGTCTTCATAAACAATACTTTATTATAATATACTGATGAAAGAGGTAAATTATATTGAGTAAAATGTGAATAAATAATTTGCCTGAGTAGATACTCGTTTCTACTAATTCTCATTACAATATTGAAAACGTTTCGTAAACCTAGTCTGCATATTGCAATTAAACTTTATTAACCTAAATCTAATAGTCATACTTAGACTATTCTATATTTTCTGTAACATTTCTGCTCAAAATTTAATAATGTAACTGTTGTTTGATTCTTTCATAGACAATTAATTTTAAATTGAATCCACAAAATTATTTGTTAATTCTATCATTAATACAAAGGAGAAATAGTGGAGGTATTGACGAACTGTATAAATTAAAATTAATATTTCAATATGAATATTTTAATAAATATGATTATTATATGGAAATATTATTATTTTAATAAATATTTTAATAAATCATAATCTAGAATTATTTGAAAATGGTGGATTAATGAAAATGCTATCAAAAGGGGATAAATATAAATTAAATAATAATAATAACAACGACAACAATAAAATTTACAATTCGTTATATAATAACTTAAATGATTACTTTAGTAAGCTCATAATTAAAATTTACAGTTTGTTATATAATGACTTATATGCTTACTTTGATAAGTTAATTAATAGTAAAAGCTCGAATACATCTAATATAAACATTTAGAAAGATTATATATTAGATAAAATTAAAAAGAAAATAAAAATAACAAACATTTATAAAAGGAAAGATCAAATTAATAAAGATATGTATAAAGAACTTACTAAATTAAAGCATAACTATATAATAACAACTATTGATAAAGCTAGTAATAACTTTGTCTTTATATACAAAACGCTTTATTATAATACACTAATGAAAGAGGTTAATTCTAATGATTTAAATGTAAATCCAACATATGAATGTAGTGATTTAAATTTAGAAACAATTATTACAAGTCATTGTTCTATAATGGCTAAAAAGGGTATTAAAGTTGAATCAGATAGTAAAATATAAGATAATAAGATAGTTTTATACACTGGTATAAAACACTATTTCAGTATTAATTCTACAAAAGAATTTTTAGAATAGACAAAAGGAATAAATTTTCAAAATATAAATACATACGATTTTAGTACGCTTTATACAAATCTAGATTCAGTAGATATTAAAGAAGCGTTAGTAAAATTAATTAATCTTATATTCGGAAAAAGATATACATATATATGTTATAATAATTATACTGCCTATCTAAGAAAATTTAATTATCAAGTAAATATAAATATATGGATAAAATTGAATTAATAGAATCCTTAAATATTTTGATAAATCAAAAGTATTTAAAAGTAAAGACATCTATATTTATACAGATAAAAGTTGTTTCAATAAAAGGTAATATTAACCCAATTATAGCTGACTTATTTTTAAGTTTAATAAAATATGATATTACAATCAAAAAATCTTATATTACAATCATTCATGTTTTGTAGTTATTAATTATTTATAATTATTTAATTATTTGAATTTTATTTAGCATTACTTTTACTGGTCTGATTATATCATAGAAGCAAAATGAATTATTCTTCAAAATCCATGATTCGGTTTTTAATATAAATATATGGATAAAATTAAATTAATAGAATCCTTAAATATTTTGATAAATCAAAATTATTTAAAAGTAGGGACATCTATATTTAGACAAGTAAAAGGTGTTCCAATGGGTGGTAATAGTAGCCCAATTATAGCTGACTTGTTTTTAAGTTTTATAAAATATGCAAAAACTTTATTATGATATACTAACGAAAGAGGTTAATTCTAACGATTTAAATGTGAATCCAACATATGAATGTAGTGAGTTGAGTTTAGAAACAATTATTACAAGTCACTGTTCTATGATGGATAAAAAGGGTATAAAAGTTGAATCAGAAAATAAAACTATACCTATATTATATTGGAATTCAAAATTACATAAAAATCCAATAAAACCTAGGTTCATATGTAGTGCGTTTAAATGTACATTAAAACCACTTTCTGTTTATATGAATAAAATACTTTAATTAATTAAAGCACATTTTAAAAAATATTGCAAGGTAATTGAAATTAATACTGGTATAAAACACTATTTCAGTATTAATTCTACAAAAGAATTTTTAGAACAGACAAAAGGAATAAATTTTCAAGAATATAAATACATACGATTTTAGTACGCTTTATACAAATCTAGATTTAGTAGATATTAAAGAAGCGTTAGTAAAATTAATTAACCTTATATTCGGAAAAAGATTTACATATATATGTTATAATAACTATAACGCCTATAACGGCATCTTGTAAAATTCTAAGTAACCTGCTACTTGCTCATGACCTTCTTTTAGCAGTGTTGCTAGCTCACTCTATATTTCAGCAGCATTTAATATAGTTAACCAATCACTTATTCTATATTGCCTTCGTCGTTGCTACGGTTTCTCTTGTAACACTGTTGCGTGAATTGTATGATACCTTTCCGAGCGCACCTTCTCCGTCCGTTGTGGCTCACCATTTTATGACCATATCATCTTACACGCGGTGTTTCTCAAGGATCCGTCCTTGACCACATTATTTTCTTTCTTATTGTCAGTAACTTGTTGTGCATAACTCAATCCTTTTCACATTATGCAATATGCAGATGACATCCTTCTATTTTCTCATTCTCGCTCCTCCATTATACGTGATCTTTCCTTGTGTTTCACAGAATGCTTAATGGCAGTTTCAACTTACTTTAATTCAATTTATATTATCATCAACCTCAAAACATCTAGCGTCTTATCGCTGACTCACGCTCAGCTTGATATTTCTTCATACTCTGTACTTCTTGATAAAACATCTATCTCCATCGTAGACCATTTTAGATTTCTTGCAGTGTTTATCCAATGTACATTACAGAATTTGATTTTTGTTTTTTCTTTTTTATTTATTTTTTATAATTACTTAATTATTTATTATTTAATTTGTATTGACCATTATTTTCAATTTATAGATAATATAAACGCTGATCTGTTTCTGGTTTTCCTTATTTTGTTATATTTTTTGAAAATCGGATAGTTCTTAAACATCAATTTTAAGATTTAGGTTTAATAACAAAGCAAATTATACGGCAATGCCAGCAAATATAATTTTATATTATTAATTATTTATCATAAATTGGCAATTATTAATTATTAATTATATTTATTAATTAATAATTTTAAATTATTTCAGCATATAACTAGTACTGTTCTACTCGTACTTTTTGATCAGTTACATGTTATATTTTCGTACTTAAACTATTTAATGCCAGACGTTGACATAAAAAATGCCAACAACAAATTCACGATAAAACTTGAAATTTTCACATTAGCGGTTTGTATCCCAGATTACAACTATCGATACTAAATCAACTTAAGCTTTTTATTGGTGGTAATTACTACGATGGTGGTATCAGCTAAAGGTTTATCCTAATGAATAGTGATAAAATTGTATTTAAGGAGACAACAAACGCTAAATAAAATAGTCATTCGAGACATGTAAATACCACGTATAAAAATAATACAAATATACAATTAAAACTGACTTCTTTGCGATTAATCTATTTCACAAATGAATTGTAGCAGTCCCTCCTTGGTATATCGTTATGTCAGTATGAGAAAATAGTTGTCTAATTGTCTCACAATCTATCGCTATTGGTGAGTTAAATGTCGAAATTGAATGTTCCTTTGAATTCCATGTCGGAAATAATTAAGTGGCTTAAATTTTTACATGCAAATTACAACTGTACAGCTTACATTTAGCCAACTGTACATATTTTGTTATTAAGCTTAACGAGCACGCTTTTATGCCTTATCCGAATAGTTTTGATTGTTTTGGTGCGCTGTACAGATCGATCAATTTCAATCTATGAAGTTTTCCTTTTAAAAACATATCTTAAATTAAAGTAATGATAATTAGTAATGATACTGCCGACAAGTGCAATGACCTTGTCGCATATTGTGTTGCCAGAGTAAATCTAATTAATGTATAAAATTAAATACTTTGTTTAAATGATGAGATTGAGTCTTAAAATAGCAGAAAATCGTAAAATATATAAATCAACAAAATATTATTAAAAATAAATTTAAGCTCTTAATCGGAAAATTTAATAATAAATAATATACTTTGTATTAGAATAGGGTACACAATATTTGCTATAGTATGTAATGATGCTGGCTTTCTTCAGCATCACTTAAATAATTTAATGGATACATATTTTAAACTAGGATACTATAAAAATAAAAGCAAACAGAAAATAGTAAAATATATAAATCAACAAAATATTATAAAATATAAATTTAAACTCTTAATCGGAAAATTTTTATGGATGGATAATAAATAATATACTTTGTATTAGAATATAATACTAGATAATCAAATTTCATAATAGGGAATACGTCATTAGCATGTATTTGGCCTTTTTATTATTTATTATTAAATTATTTATTATTTAATTATTTTATTTTTATTTATAATTATGTTTAATTTATAAATAATCAAATATACGTAGACTCTGTTATCTGATTTGATTAATTACATTATCTCTCTTCGCGCCCCTATGCGATCATCTGTCTATCAGTCAAAGAGAAGTCAGTATCTTTTATCAGCTCAATTATTTTTCTATGGCCACCAATGTAGATGTAGACTTTCTAATAAATTATCTCAAGGCTCAATGACTGGTCAGCAATAAATACAGAGATGTATTTATTTCGTGATTTAGACATTTAGCGTGTAATTTGCGATTTGTTTCATGGTCTAAAACTAAAATGTTACATTAAAATATTTAAAAAAGTACACATTTTAAACTTAAACTTGGCGGATTGACAAATATATAAAATCTGCCATTAATTATTTGCATTCTTGTTTGATTAGTCTATATTTTTAAATTCGATAATTAAAACTGTCGATAATTTTCCAAGAGTTGTAAATTTCAAAAGATATTTTGATATTTGATTATAAATATCAAATATTTATCGGTATCCACTTAGGACGAAGTCTAGATATAAAATCAGCACTTTTGTAGATTTTCTCTGATAGCTCTTTTGCAAAAAGCATTTTTGTCCTGTTTGCCCAAAAGCATCCTAAATAATTTTTACTTGTTAAAAATATTAAAATATTAAATATAATAATATTAATAATACTTTTTTAAATCATTTTTAATCTTCATCATATAATGCATTTTAAGTTTTATTATAATTGTCTGTATAATGAAGAGTGAACCCGCTTTATCATCGGGGTGCCCCTACGCCTTTTAACAACGCGATTTTGTGGTTTTGACAAGCTTACAGAGAAGTTATTAGAAATTACATGCTCGAGGTTTAAACCCCATACATAGAGTTTGCAATGCACACACCTACACCACTCGGTGTAGGCGTGTGCATTGCAAACGCCTACACCGAGTGTAGGCGTTTGTATTTTATATCATTTATATAAAAGTAAATTTATGTTTTAATAATCTCACTCGAAAATTCAAAATTTAATAAACATGTCAAAATCATTTAAACGTTTAAAAATTGAAATTTAAAATAAAAATCAATTTTTATAAATTAACTAATTAATAACAGACGTTGTATTAGAATTATGAGTAGAAAATAATTTCTGTTAACTTCCAATCAAAATTTGAAATTAAAAGAAATCATATCAGATAGCTTGTTTTACATATTTTATACGATATATAATTAAAATAGAGATAAATAATAAAACCTTTATTACTAAAACCTTATTAACCTTTATTAAACCTTTATTTTTTATTACTCATTTTATAACAGTAAATAATTTGAATAGCATTAAGTGTGATAGCGTGTCGTTGTTGATTTATAAATTAATGAAATTAACAATAAATTAATTGAAAATAAATTAATCAAATTAATTGAAAATTAAAATTTAAAATAAAAGTTTATTTTTATGAATTGACTAATATTATATTACATAATATATTATACACAATGAATTAGATTATAAAGAAATATAACATATTTCTAAGACTATACATAATATGTCTGCATAATATTTCAACGTTTTTTATATTACAATCATTTAAGTTTAATTATAAAATTTATTTTATTTATTTTAGCTGATTTTTGATTTTCGATGTCAAAGCATCATTATTTACTAGATTATTTACAGCATTTAAACCCAGCGAATGAAAATTGAATTTATTAGAACTGAATTCATTGTGATGAGTGTTCTTGACAATATATTAACCGGACAGGTCGACTATTACACGGGTGTGAGCATTAGAAAGCCTGTACATCATTGATGAAAAATTCCTACCAGCGGATCATATCCACTTATCATGATATTGTGAAAATAATTGATCTAAACAGCTCAAAAGGCTAAATTAGAGAGATTGTCATCATCAAGTTAATTCATCCATCATCTTGAATCTTTAAAATTCTTAATTAACACAATCTTTAATTTAAACTAATTTTTTAGTTCCTGTAAATTTATAATAAAATCTTCACTGCGTGAATGCTTTAAGTAAATGCAGATTTCATTAAATTGATGCATTAAATTAAAGATTTCACTTTAAATTATTTTATTTTTCTGTAATAAATGAATACACAATAGAATTTGGCAATAATTAACAAATTAAGTTGAATTAAATTGAATATAAATAGAAATTAAAATACAAATTAAATTAAAATATTAAATTGTTTAGATTTGATAGTAAGGAGAGTAAATTTGATTAATTATACTGAATATGAATTCACAAAAAATATGATTCGGATCTAATCAATTGATTTTATTAAAGTGAAAATATAAATATTTAGATATTAATTTTTGTCGTTTTTATTATCTGATTATTATTGTAATAGAAATGGTTACGCCAATATTGGGAGGATGAAAACCTAGACGAAGACGAAAAATTTCTCCGCAATTACATACTTGAAAGAAAATACCGAATCGATGAAAAGTCGTAAATTTCGAAATTCAAACATTCGAAATTATTTTGTTTTTAGTTTTATTGATCCTGAGGATAGTTTCGAATTTTCTGAGGAGGAAGGTGCTCTCGAACAAGCTGAAGATTTTGAGCGTAATTACAATTTTCGATTTGAAGAACCAGATAAAGAATTTGTGATTTTCGCCTTGACTTTACTCTTTTTTAATATTTGAATTGTTAAGATAAAATCGTATCCGCGTACAATTAAAAGCAGCATAAGGAAAGAAGATACGAGAAGAAAAGACAAGAGGATATAAAGAAAGAAAAATAAAAGTAACCTTTATTATATTTAATTTGAATTTTATATAAAACCCTTTAAATAATAATCTTAACTTTCAGCAAATTCATCTCTCTTTTGAATAGATATGATAATGAACAAATCGCTTTTGTAATTCGGTGAATTCATTTCAATTGAAATGTATCTTGAGTTTCTTGCATCGTATCAGAGCTTATGTAGCTGATGAAACTTACAATTAAAATTAGCAAATCATTATTATTTGATAAAAATTATTTGTTTCAAGTGCTATTTTTTATATATTGAAGTTATCATCTTGTAATTTTTTAATTCCTGTTGTATTTCATATTAAATATTCCTTATAATGATATATTTTCTTGAAATGTAGAAAATAAATTCAATTTTTATTTTAAAAATATTGATTTATTTTCTGAAAACCATCAGCTCTCATTTTGATTAAAGGATTTTATAGAATTATTTACCGAATAGCATTACTAATCAATTAATTTTGCCCTCAGTATCTTAACACGTTAAATTTAAATAAAAACAATCATTGTGCTATATGTATTATACACATACTTATCTAAACAAATTTGACCATGTTTAAGGAAATCAATTATGAAATATTAAGCTCTAATAAAATTATTACCAAACCAGATAAAAATTATTACATAATTTTTATAAAATTATTGCAACAATTATTTAATAAAAAAATAAAATTCTATATAATATTAATTATAAATCGAATATAGTTTTGATATAAATACGTAATAATGTATTAATCCTCAAGTATAATGAATTAAAAGAATAATTTTATTTACACTTTGTATGTAATTTCTAATCATATTTAAAAAAATTAAATATTCTTAAATCTCTATTATTTTTCTAGTTACTTAATAAGTATTTTTACTGTTAATACCTAATTATCCAAAATCGCTTATTTTTATAAATTAAATTCAAAATATATTAGATTTATTCTGAATATTTTTTCTATTTAGTTATCGAAATTTGGCATCCTCTAAACTTATTGAAAGTTCTCACCTTTTGTTCGAAACGAATCACAAAGTTTGAAATCAATTTAAACTGCTATTACTTTGTAATAAAACTAGCCCTAAATTATCTACAGAGATTTTATAGCTTTTATTTTAACTGCAATTTTGCTAGCACCCTAAGCTATTAATGTTACAAGATATTTGCCAATATAGATATTAATAATTGTATTAAAATATAATTGAGAAAATAATTATTGAAAAATACCGTATAAATAGTATTTAGCATCGTTTTAATATTAATATTATTATAATATCAAATATTAATATTTAATATAATTATTACAGGAACGAAGAAGCAGAAATTATCATTTATTTGATAAAAATTCTATATTTCAATAGCTTCTGCTATCATCATGATTACAAAAAAATGTTTCACAATTTGTTTCCTCTGTGTTTCCAACATTTATACAAAAATACAAACATTGATATGCTCCGCATTTCTACTTAAAAGAAAATACAGAGAAACAAAACAATCATACACAAAAATTTTATACACATGATAAAAACAACAAAAAGAAAGAAAAAAAAACAGAATCGTAAAACAAAATAAAATTAAAATCATAACATAAGTGACGAAAAACATACGAATTTAATAATAAAAATAATGTAAAGTAGAGTAATAAATTATAATTTAATCTAAACCAGAAAAAATAATAATACAATAAAAAACAAACGAATTGAAAAATTAAAATAATGTAATATTGGAATGATATCAACGGAATGATTCAAACTCACAAAATGCTGAGCAACAGCATTAGAATTGGTCCATTTACGTACATTATAATTATGTTGTTTAATACGTTAAACCAAATCTTGACCGTTTGACCAACATATACCTGTTCGCATTCTTTACAAAATATTTTATAAACAATGGCATCTTTGTTAAAATCTGGTTTACGCTTAAAAATGTTGTAAAGTTTAGGTAATTTTCTGTTAAAAATGTGCACCTTGTTAATACAACTATTTTTTATGTTATTATTAATAAACTTTGAAAATATCCATTTGTTAAAATAAAAAGTTTTTGGTCCTGAAAAGAATACATCATATAGGAATAACTTTTGTTAGTAACAAGTGGAATTCAATATTTTCAAAGTTTATTAACAATAACATAAAAAATAGTAGCTTTTACAAAGTACACATTTTTAACAGAAAATTACCAAAATATATCTAAATATAAACTATACCCTTCTGGGTATAGTTTATGCCTAGACCAGACGGATAATAATTCTGCTTCATTAATAATAATATCATGTGGCAATGCATATGTGTAACATTCCCCTTCTGGTCCTACAATCACGATCTGTGACCGAGTAGCTTCTACGATGATATCAATGAGCCACTTTAAGAACCAGGATTGTCAAGGATCATCATGGTACAAGAGCTTGTGCACAGTGAAAAGTAAGGCAGCTAATAGTTTATCATACCCCTCAAACACATCCCCTGACGACTAGCTATCGAGGATTTCAAAGTCTTCAAATACGCGACAGCCTAGCGAAAACGAGATAATGCATCTGAGGTAATCTGTACCCCTGATTTCGACCAGTGACCTCCGAGAAATGTAAGATTCCTGCGTGATCTAAGGATGAACTTATCTTGATTAAGAGAAAGTTGTCCACTTTTAAATAGATCAAAGAGCTTGTTGAATGAAATGTTTATGCCTTACCTATAAATGTTTTGGATTCATATGACATGATCATATCGTTAAATGAGTCCAAACTTCTAACATTTATTTGCGAGCAAAATGTGTTAAATTATTTTTAATCATTTGTACCCAGAAGGGTCCCAGGGTATGTCGAAAGGAACTATTTTAAAGTGATAACAAATACCGTTGTATTCAAAGGCGGTTTTGATCCACGGAAGGGCACAATGGTATTTGATAGAATACCGATTTGAAGTATATCTTCACGTACCATTGTTTGAACAGTACGTGTTCTCCTTATTCAGTATTTGATATATACTTCCTTGTCTTCTTCATTGTCTTCGCTGTTGAGACAAGATCTGAAAACATCTGTACGGCTTTAAGGATTTCACTGTATGCCTCAAGACCATGTCCTTTTTTCACAAGAAAAAAACTTTTTCCTTGTAAAATTATTTTCCTTGTATTCGCAGTTGATACAAGATATGTAAGGCTAAATGCATAATAAACATTCAATAATCTTAAACTTACCAACTACTGCTTTAGTTAATTACAATCATGACTAAGCCAACTTCCATATGTAATTCGGAAATTCAAGGCGACTACTTAATTTTTTCTACTTATAAAAGTCTTATCTTCGTCAATACAATAACGCGATGTTAGCAGTCAGTACTTCATTCATGTTAATTTGTACGCTCTGCAATACATTTGACAGTAATTATGTGACTTGTAAATGGTGTCAACTAGAGTACGTTAATTATTAATGAATTCACCAAAGATTTAAATATTCAGATTATAATTAATAATAGAGATTGTTTTTAAGAGTAATGCACAAAAACCACAATCTATAAATATATAATTAGGTGAGAATAAAAAGGTTTGCTGAAATAAATTTTACAAAAATACGTTATTACTAAAAAGCTCTTCGTATTTCAATTGTTGACATTCACTAAAACTATTATCATTACCATTTCTATTTTAAAGCAACAGTTATGTCATCTTTGAAATGCATATTATCCATTATTAGGACAGAAATGGTCGGTGTATGTAGGTATTTTAATACATCCTTTATTGTTAGTCATTATTTATCTATTGCACTTAAAGAGAACTTGATTAATCTTTAAAAAACATTCAATTAAAAAGTTATTTGAAAAATCCTATAAATTCCAGTAAGGCTGTTTTGCTGAGGTAATTTTAATGCGCCGTGTAATGTGAACAGCAATCTTACTGAAAATGAGTCTTCCAAATGGCGCTTGATGTATTCAACAGTTCAAATAATAAGTATGTTCAAATACATTATCATATTTGACATGTAGCAACTCTGTTAGTTAAGAAACAGATATGCATATCGAAGAAAATCATGACCTACTTTCTCGGGTTTGCCAATTTTATTAATTAATCCTTTTAGCTACATTGAAAGAAGGAGGTTGAAAAGAAAATACGAAATCTGAATGATATTATTGGTACCTATAACTTATTAGCTATAATGAGTTATAGTAGCTATAACTTATTTTGCAGTTATGTGTTGAAACAATTTATTTGAGACCACACTTTATCAATTAATAAAACAAATGGGTTGCACTGTCAATCTTGAAAATATACAAAACGGCATTAATTAACATATATATTTGTATATTGCTGTGTAACATAAACGCCAATAGTCATTTTCGCAACAAATGTATATTTTATCTACAAATCTACAAATATTTGTGTGCTAGTATTTAATCGTTAACTTTGTCATTTACTTGTTAATATTTACTGTGTAAATACATTTGTTGTATACCTTTGTGTAGCTGGTATTTGTTTTTATGAAGCTATAAATTGGGAAATATTACAAATACTTTATAAATATGCATGATTGCGCTATTATGCTACGACATAAAAATACTTCATTCCGGCGACCCCATCTTAACAATGAGTAATTACTAATGGTAGTTCCATTAACATAAACGGCATAATAATATAATTTATGCTAATTATTATATTATGCTAATATAATATATTATATTAGCATATAATATACTAATATATTCGATTATATTATAAATTATAATATATTATAAATTATATTATATTCATTATAAACCATTTTTAACCGAAAATATTAGAGCTCGTGATAACCTGAAACAAAAATGAAATCGAACCAAAACGAATAAATTAATTCAAATAACTGAATATACGTATTTTTATTAATTAAAAAACTGGTAAATAATCATAAATTATAAATGATTATATAAGATTAGATATAAGTTTTAACATATGAATACTAATATATATTAGGGTACATATATACTAATATATATTAGTATATACTAATACTTTATATATACTCATACATAGTACAATAATACATGCCTATCAATGTAGGCATGTTCTACGTTTACAAAGTTATCTTTTATGTCATTAATCGCATTTCTATTCACATTTCCTATTCGAAATTTTATTAAAGAGTTTGCTGTCTCGAGTTTATTAGGCATAGATTTACAATGGCACCTTTATAATAAAAAATTTTTAATACAAGGATTACATAGGATTATAATTAAATAATAAATCAATAGATAAGATACAACGAAATCAAAACCGTATGACGATTTTCTTCAATATCATTCTGTTAGTCTTCTTGAACTGCTAAGGGATCAGTTCTCAAAGGTTTGCACCAACGTCTCACTGTACGATTGAGACTGAAAGAGTCTGTCACACACCTAAAGTTCCAATTGAAGTATACGATGGTCGGTAATGTCGACATTAGGAGTTTAAGAGATCTTAGTCATAGCTCAGGGACGGCCTGTGAAATACAGACTAATCCCAAAATTGGTCATGTGCACCATAGGCAAATCTAGACACTCCTTATTAACGACAAACACTGGGCCTGTTGCACGGATCACCTTGCTCGCTATGGGCACTTTTGAAACAATTCAAATTGGATCCGGATAGCCATCTAACCGTGATGGTAAATCTCAGGTATCTTAATCGATGGTCGGTAATGTCGACATCAAGAGTTTAAGAGATCTTAGTCTTTGCTGAGGGACGGCCTTTGAAATACAGACAAATCCCGAAATTGGTCATGTGCACCATAGGCAAATCTGAACACTCCTTATTAACGACAGACACTGGGCTTGTTTCACGGATCACCTTGCTCTCTCTATGGGCACTTTTGAAACAATTCAAATTGGATCTGGATAGCCATCTAACCGTGATGATAAATCCCAGGTATCTTAATCGGTGTGTAAATACAGGGAAGGGTTGATTGTTAATTATGAAGGAAATATATAAGATTGCTAGTCTCTTTAACTTTTTCGATGTTGCAGAAGCGCCATGAAAGACTACCACCTGTAATTTGACAGTATTAAGATGCAAATTCGAAGGGGGTAACTGGTATTTTAATCTTATATGAAAAAATTGCTGATTTTAACGATTACATATTTGCACCTGCGTCCCGAACACAGGGATGTGATATCATCAACGTTAACCATAAGATGTTTATCGCCTTGAAAATGATTAAATAATATAATAGATGCAGCAAAATACAAGATAGGAGAAATTAGGGAATCTTAAGCACATCTGTAATTGGGTAAAAACGACACCAATCAGGGTCGTCTTCGTACAAGAATCACTTGGTGTACAGCAATATATCCACCCTGTTAACAATTCTTGCAGTCAACCTAAGGGACCTGAGAGAAGAAACAACAAAAGCAATGAAAATGCGGTCAAATGCAGCAGAAAAATTAAGGAATACAGCTACAGTTAGATGATAACTGTTGTTCAGACATCACTGATGCACTTCCCCTATTGCTGAATGGACTAAGCAGCATTTGACAAACACATGAAAACCTAGTGAAATTAAATTTCGTTTGATTAAATGATCGCGGATTTTATTCACAAATACATTTCGTAAATGGAGATGAGAGTTTTGAATTGCAATGGACTGCATGTCTTTAGGGCAAGTAACCGGTTTCCTTTTTGGTAAAAATAAATGTTTGCTCATGTTAATACCGACGATATCGGAAGAAGTGGCTAAGAGCAACGTAATGCCAACTTCCTTTCTCTGATAGTTTGTCCGAAGCTGACAGATAAGAGTGGAGAGTGGCTAATGGATTTTGACTGTTGCTGGGAGTGGGTCCTATGAGTTCGGAAAGGTCATTTTTCGTAACGGAAAGGTCATTTTTCCGGAAGGAGTAATGTGTAGGGATAGTGATTCCTTCAAAACTTTACCAAGGCTTATTTTCCTAATCCAACCCGATACATTCTCTTTTCAGCTAACAAACTTCTTAAATATCTTCCAAAACAAAGACTGAGAAGGACTAAAGAGAGCGATGCTCAACTTGTCCCTGTCCAGTTGGCCCTTATACATAGAACTTTGATATTTTTTCGAGAGAGCCTGTCTAAAGGAAACAGAGATTAAAAGGTGTAACATCTTTGCTAAGACCTTGAGTATTGTTGGCGTAAGATTGAAAATGCTATTTTTATATGTAGTCGAAAGGATTCCGCTAGCTTGCAAAGATATGTAGGAGTTGGAACGGGTTAAACTCTCATTTCCTAAAACATTAAAGAGTTTGATAGTTGCATGAAAGAGGATCACCGTGATTGGATCAAAGTGAAACCTCCTTTGTAGTAATTTATAACCGCCAACGGAGTATGCCCTACGAGGTATGTACAGGACTACATAGGTATGAAATGTAGGGAACTGTGGCCTTATGTATTAATAATTCGTTCCCGGCTTTGCGAAGTTCGGATTCAATCCAACGACCAGTCCCACGTTTGAAGAAACCAAGCAGCATGTCATAACCGCTATCTCATTAACGAATAGGGCGCTCACAGTTTTTGTGAATCTCCATTGGTCGAATATAGATATTGGCTATGCTGATGCATTTACCTTCTCCACAGAGTGTTATCACCAAATAGGACAGAGACAATTTTAGATATTCTTTTGCGAGATCTTGCGAAGTGAAGGAAATTATATATACTCCTGGGTATTTTATTGTAGAATTAACAAATATGAGATTAAAAGTTGAGATACAAAAGGGCTGAGTAGCTTGTTGAAATATTCC
Source organism: Pomphorhynchus laevis (assembly GCA_012934845.2). NCBI lineage: Eukaryota > Metazoa > Acanthocephala > Palaeacanthocephala > Echinorhynchida > Pomphorhynchidae > Pomphorhynchus > Pomphorhynchus laevis. The sequence goes on from WNNJ02003774.1 coordinate 20,020, forward strand.
TCTAGTTGCAAGAACCTATTAATTTTCTTTCGATTGTTTCGTTTTTTTTGGTTGGAAGAAGCTCCACAAACTCTTCTTTTCCTATGTTATTCATTGAAAAACTTACCTTGATATGTTAATTTTGTTAGAATTAGCTTGGCATTAAACATTGTTTGATGTTCCGATAAGTAGTTCGCTCGTGAACATTCTTTTTAGTCAGCACTTTCTTATTAAGATTTTGTGCTTCAAATCCCCTTATATATTTTTATTTTTTATTTATATTTGTTACTGCTGAGTGATAACCGCGTTCACATGCAAAAGAGCAAATTAGACGCTTAGCGAAATAAATAAAGAATAAATAAAGAACTTCTTGAAAGAGTACAACAACTGATAACTTATAGAAAAAGCAACATAGAAAAACAGATAACAGGGAACGAATCTTTCTCTTTATCACGACTTCACCTTATTTCTTTAGCCTTAAAGCCTCATGTCCATGAGGATCCGTGTCACCTACCGCACCAGCGCGCCGACTCCTGACTGAATCAATAGGGGTCTCTCACCCCTTAAGAGTCCAGTCGAGGCGGAATATGGTGGTAATCTCGAGATGAGGAGCTTGAGTAACCTTAGTCTTTGCTCTGGGGGACATCTTCTAGAGAATATGACTTATTCCGAGATATCCCATGTACCTTAATGGCGTAACTGGGTATTCCCATATCATGACAGATCCTGGGCTCGTATCAGGGCCCACCTAGCTCTCTTCAGAATACATTTAAGTATATCCAGGTCAGCTTTCGCCGACCAGTTCACAGTAACGCTGAACCCCAGATATTTTACTAGATTCGTAAAGATGGGAAGTGGTTGAGGCCGCAAAATGGAAGAGAGGGCAGAGAGTGCTAGTCTCTTAAGCTTATTTTTTGTGACAGGGGCGTCATGAAAGATGACCACCTGCGATTTTTCGGTGTTCAAAATAAGATTGGAAGCGGGTAGCTGGTCTTTTAATCTTGAAAAGAAATGGCTGATGTCCGAGACTACATATTTGCACCAGCGTCCAGAAAACATGGCTGTGGTATCATCATATACCACGATATGTTGATCACGTTTAATTGCTCTGAAGAGAACAATGGAGCTAGCAAGATATAATATAGTATAAAGTGAGGAACCTTGAGGCACACCTGTAATAGGATAGAACTGACGTGCTTTAGGGTCATATTCATAGTAGAACCGCTTGGTGTACAGCAATATCTCCACACTGTTAACAATTCTCGCTGGCAGCCCGAGGGACCTGAGATAGAGATAACAAAGTAAATTGAGATCCGGTCAAATGCAGCAGAAAAGTCAAGAAAAACAGCCACAGCAAGCTGGTGACTGTTATCATGACGAAACTAATGCCGTTCACCAATTGCTAAATGGACCGAGCGCCATTTGAGAAGCCCATGAAAACTTGGTAGGATTAAGTTACGCCTATGGTCGAGAATTTTACGCGCAAGCGCTTTTTAGTAAATAGATATGAAGGCATTTTGAATCGAAATGGGCCGCAAGTCAGTTGGACATAAAACTGTTTTTTATCTTTGGTAAATATATACTTCGGCTACAGTTGATGCCGGCTACATCGGATGGTGAAGCTAAAAGCATTGTGACGGCCACTTCGCTTCTTTGATTGGCTGTCAAAAGCTGACAAGCTCGAGAAGAGAGTGGAGTAACGGATTTAGAGGTGCCCAGAAGATGGCCCTAGATGTTAAGGATATCCGTAACAGTTAAGTCCCTGCTCCTGAAGTCACCCCAATACGGGATTGGTTGGGGAGAAAGCGTGGCTTAATAGTTATGTAGTGCAAGTGACTTCTCCAAAACACTATCAAGACCTACGCTACGTATCCAACCCAAAGACCTCTCCTACCAGCAGACAAACTTATCCTTCTTGAATAACTTCTAGAAGGAAGCTGAGAGGGATTAAGACAAGCAATACTCGTGTTGACCCTACTCATCTAGGGCCTATAAATAGAATTCCAGTATTCATTCGAGATAATTTGACTAAAGGAATCAGAGAGATAGGTTAGGTTTAGTATTTTTGCTAGGACCTTGAGCCTTGTCGTAGTATTATTGGATCAATAATATCACAACAAAAGACGAAACCTTCGTCTATGCAACGAATTTTCCTCTAGCCGCCAGCGTATTAAGTCATGAGAGGTGGTCAGTTGTTGACGCGACTGCTCAGTGCAGACGGGTATTAATAACCACGTCCTATGTAGCAGTAATATGTCGAGGAGTGAGTTTGTTGTTAAGCAATGGAAGGTGGGTTTGGTGGTTTGTGAATAAAATAATCATTCCTGGCTCTGCGGAGTGCTGCATTAATCCAACAACCAGGTCGGTTGTTGAAGTCTTTGAGCAACATGTCGTAACCGCTACCTAAAATACGGTCCAGGAGGTCACGGTTCTTGTGAATCTCCCCCGGCCAGATGTAGACATTGGCTATGCTAATGCGTTTACCGTTCTTGACAAGAGATATAACTAAACAAGACATGGCTGGACCTAATGTAATAAGCGGGAGGACCTTAAGGAGCTTTTAAGTAAGGTTAGAAAACCTTTAGAAGAAAAGAAGTGTGGAGGGGTTATATACGGAGTGAAGTGTGAGTAGATATACTTAGGGATAAATCGAGTAATGTCCTGGGGTAGGCAGATAGACCGCGTCTCCTGAAAGACTATAACATCTGCATCTCTACCAGATATAAGCCTAAGGGCGGAGGAACCTCCCGAATTTTACTGAAGAATGTTCAGTGACAAAGGCTCTTGAGTACTTCGTATTGCGTTAATGTAACCGGAGTGGGACGGATTTCCCTTAAACGGAACCAGAGGCGGAAAGGTCGCCCTTTCCACCACCTGTTCCAACAGGTGAAGTCATAATTGCCATGGGTGGCGACTGCTTACAAAGAGTTTGTGCATACCAGCTTCTTCGGTGCTATATACTGTGCTAAGCCATTTCTCTTATTGGACTTGGCTATACTTCTTATATTATTCGCCTTCCCAACTTAGAGAGCCCGGATGGAATTACCCAGTTGACTAACTAAAGATTTAACTATGTTCTCTAAGCGAACCATATATTCTTGATGTTTCGTTTTCATAAATTTCAGTATATCAACATCATAAATGTTTTCTTTTTTTCTCGGCTGTGACAGCTGTAACAAATCTATCGGGTTTGGGTTTATCATGCCTGTGCCACTTTTGATAGTTCTTAAAGAAACCACATTTCTTAGACCATGCGGAGTGCTCACCCCCACAATTCAAGCTGTAAGGTCTACCCTCTCATTTAGTCTGATGTAGCGTACTTGAGCCTCAAATCCCGCATTTCTGTGGCAATGAGCAACCAGAGGAGCAATGCCTCTACTGATGGCGATTGTTGCAGTGGGGATCCGTTAATGTATCAGTCTCCGAGTAAGAAAATTTCACAGTGTACCCCATAAATGGGTTAAAAGTAGAGTTCATGAGATTCTGAGCGACATCCATCGGGGCGTTACAAAATGCCACAGGAATGGGAAATACCTTTTTGTCGTTAATAAATCGGATATTAGATATGTTAAAGTCCTTTTCTAGAAATGCTACATCGTCTTTTGTGAGCAATGAAGGAATATTATTAATTTTTACTGTCGAAATAATCGGCTTTGACGAGATGGTGTCTAAATCTGAATATCTGCCATTGAAAAATTCTGTATAAGATTTTGCCAAGTTGGGCGAAGCGAAGGAAATTTTAATTTCCACTTCGTAATACTTAATTGTATATTAGTTATTTTTATATTAGCTATCGAATTCTCTTAAAAAGATTTTGCCTTCCTTGAGGTGGCAATAGCTTAATAATTATTAATTTGACCAATTTTGGTACTGTGGGAAGTTCCTTCTCCAGAGTATTACAGGAACATATAAATCATTACTTACTTGATTAGAACCATTGACTGGAAAAAGCGATTTTTTGGAATTCTTTGATATTTCCGACAACATGCGAAAAACGCTTAATCAAATAGATAACACCCTTCAATGCAAAATCATAATAACCTTGATCGAATAGTTAAGCCTTGTTATTTGTTAATGAATCACCGTTACGGTGAACTAGTCGGCGAAAACTGACCTGGATGGACTTAAACGTTTCCTGAATAAAGCTAGGTATGCCCTGAAACGGGCTCAGCATCTGTCGTTGAAAGGGAAAACCCAGGTGCGCATTTGGGGCACTTGGGCTATCTCGGGATAAGTCTTTTTTCGAGAGGACGTCCCCAGGGCAAATGCTAAGGTTTCTTAAGCTCCTCGTCTCTCGTTTACCCAGCATAGTCCGCGCCGATTGGATTCTTGGGGGGGTGAAAGACTCCGGGTGGTTCAGTCGGAAGGCGACGTGTTGGATCGATTAGGGGCTCAGATCACCCTTGATTTGAGGCCATGAAAAGGAAGGGAAGACGGAAGGGCCAATTATAGATAGGTCAATTATAGTCTTATTATTGTCTTATTATTTTATTGTAAGAACTTTTTTTCGCTAAATTCATGTTCAATATGTTGCCCACTTGATGTGTTTTTTAATTACGCATATAACATCGTGTACTATACGAGAAGAATGCTAATTCGAGGCATGTCGTTTTGTGGTCGCCAGGATTTATTGATTTATTTATCCGTAATTTTCACTTGACGCATTTTACATACAATTTGTTCAATTATTTTTGTTCAACTATTTGTTCAACCAAATTATTTGTTCAATTCTTTTTCAGTATTCACAAATATTGAAAACCGGTTGAAAGTTAAATTTTAAAAAGGAACTTTTTGACTTATTTATTTGGTATTTTGTTAATATCGGATTTGTTAGAATTTTCAAAGAATTTATGTCTATCAAATTCTAGCGCTAGATGAATTTGCAATAATGTATTTATTTTAAATAAATACATTAATTAATGTATTTATATCCATTATTTGCAATAATGGAAATTAAGCAAAATTTATAGATGGGCCAATTATAGATAGGTCAATTCGCTTAAACCGGTAAAGTGTATATTATACCTTTATATTTAAGGATTTTTAAGGTGAATTTTAGGACTTTATGTCAACTCGTGTACACTTTGAACGTTTTCGATTTTGTCACAAAATTGAAAAGGTTCGATTTTTATTCAACTTGATGTTGCATAAAAATTATACTTAATGCAATTGAATTGTAATTGTGAAATTAATATTCAAATTTTAAATGATATAACCATAAACAAAAAGTTTTATTATACTAAAGAATATACGCTTTACAAGAACAAACTCAAGATCAAGACTTAAAAAGGTTATTGACGAATTACATATTGCCTTCAAAACAACGTAATATTTGCAGACAACAATTTATGTTAAAACCAGTATTGGCATGCTTCCATGACTGCTTTGTAATTACTTATAATTAATATAATTACTTTGGCTAGAACAAAATCTTTCGAGTTTATGATATCCGCTGCTAAAGACGTGTTGTTGCTAAAAGCGAGAATTCGTATCTGCCAAGGCCAAATTGTTTTCAATTTAAGCCCGATTGATAATTTTAATGAAGAACATGCTCTTTAAATCTGGCATTTTAATGGACAGCAAATTGTATTTGCCGATGTAAACAATAGAGAAGAATATCTTTTAATAATCTTTAAATGATAAGATGGTTTTTATATAAAAATGCGTCAACTAAGAATAATGTCATTCATCGAAGTTTTATTGCTATTCTATCATCACAATTAGATAAATAAATTTGATTAAGCCATTCAATGGCATTAAAATATTTTCAATTTACAATATATAACCACGTTATTAAAATCCGTTATCAAAGAGGAAAAATACACGGCATCCTTCAAGTAAGACATTCATTAACGATATTTTCTATCGAGTAAAAATATTTGATCGTAATGAAATTAACGTAAGTCCGTTTTCAAGCATTTATACATGGATTTGAAAACAAACAACTACTTGTTGCGGTCATAAAATAATATTTTAATTAGCCAAATGAGTTTTTATATCGGCATTAATTTAAAGAGCCATTGCAGTTTGGAGATATCCGCTGCTTTTACACCTTGATTGGGGCCAGTTATCCTTTCTTAAACATGATATATTTATAGCATGTATATATTATATTTATTAATCATGCCTTCCTTAATTAGTGTTTAAGAATTACTTGAAAGAAACGTCTTACAAGTAAATATTATTATTTTGTAATTTTATAGCAGAATTACTAGAATCAATAAAACACTATTTCATTTTTATATTTCACTAACTGCTGCTAGCATAATCAGAAACAGTAGCAAATGTACGTTTTATTTCTGTTTCTGATGATGCAAGCAGAGCTATCGAAATATAAAAATAAAATATTGTTTTATTGATTACGTTAAAAGATTCAAATTTAAAAAGTTGTATCAACATCAGTTACTTTTAATTCAATTATATTTTATCGATTATTTTCAAATTTGTGAAGGAAATTTGTAATCATTTCATTCCGTATGTTATTATAATGTGCATAGCATCCTTTATAAATTTGACATTTGATTTCCATTTGGATTCATTGAAATAGTTTTACCAGATTTGTCGCCCTTAAATATATGTGGCAGATTAAAAAAATCCAATTCGAATACTTTAAAAATAGGCGTTCCGTTTAAAATATGGATTGTGCATAGTTTTATTTGATTCAGATAGTTGCCAGATATTTACGTTTTTAAATTTTCAGAGTGAAACATCAGTTATGTTTTATTCCTTTTGCACATCCCTAGTAAGGATTGTACATCATTGTCAAGGATATTTACTGACTTCATTCAATTATACTTATTTTTGAAAAGAATTTATTGCGAAAACTTACTTAGAAAAGTTAATAAGATATCAACTAATTACAATTTTTGAAATGCTAAATATTATATATTCAAAGCCAAGTTGTATTGCCTTCATGTTAAAAAAACAGATCTTTAAAATGATAAATAAATTACAAAATTAATTTTACAAATTAAAATTAATAAAAATACCCATCTTCAGATATGCTCTACATCACGTATTAGTTATTTCTAAGGTTATCAAAAATTATAAAGTTACGATAAATTTTCGACCATCGCAAGAGCTATTTTCAATATTTGACTTTTCAAGTGTCTTTTAAAGACACATGATAAAGACTATAGCAATATCCGACAATTTATCACACAATTTTGTCATTTTTAATAACGTCATTTAAAGATATTTGCTATCAAGAATACTAGTTTAAATAAACTATTCTTAAATGTGAAAATTAAATTCTAAAAACAAAAGTTAAAATTCATTCGTTTAAATTAAAAAAAAACAATTGTATTATTAAATACAAATTCTTAAATACAAATCCTTATTCTTATCCATCGTCTGTTATTTATTAGTTAATTCATAGAAATTGACCTTTATTTTAAATTTTAACTTGATATAAATCATGTAAATTATATTACACTTATTTATTTTTTATAATTATTTATAATTTAATGTTATATTATTTTATTAATTTGTATTTATATATTAAGTAAAATACGTAGACTCTGTTATCTGATATAATTATTACAAATTGAGATGTTAGATTCCGTTTAATAATGTATAATGTAGAAAATGATTTTTGACTTTAGAAATTATAACTAACAAAAGTGTTAATGATATAAAAACATATCCTGTGTTGGTTTCATTCGTGTTTGGTTAAGTATATAAAACTTATTATTGCGATAAAACATTGCACGCAAAAGAAGACTATCGCAATAGTAGAAAATTCATAAAAAATAACTATCTCTTCTAATAAATATTTGAGTAAGAAATATTTTTGTGAATTTTGAGCGTTTGGAATCGATACATAAATAAACGAGGTTGGCACATAAACCTCAAATATATAAAGTAAAAACACATAAACCGTATTTGCTATTGTATTTTATTAATTAAAAAGGGATTTATAATTTTATATTATACAAGTTTACCTGATTTTTCGACCGATTAAAATATGACCGGATTGAATGTTGACTTGGTTTCAAGTTCGCTTAGAGCCATTTTCATTCGGTGATTCCGACTTTTTAAAATTGTTAAAAAATGAAAGCATCTTTTGGTCTTAAAATACAAAAGTATCTTATTTTCTTTGATAGATGCACGTCATAATCTAAAAATTACACGATCGAATGCATCAATAGACATTAATATATTTATAATTTTATATTAATATAATAATATTATATAATATCTGTGATTGTAACTTTCGGTTGATATTTTATCGATTAGCAATTTATTGAAAAATTTACAAATTCAGTATTCTAGAAAATAACATATTAATAAAATCAAATTTTTAATTAAAAGCAGTTTTGAAAAATTTGATATAAAACGATTTCATTTTCTTGGATCAAATCGTTGATTACAAATTGTTTTTACAACAATTACAAATCGTTGATTGTGATCGATACACCATGATCGATATCTTTCAATAATGATGGCATTTCGATCAACCGACAATGTATAATGTAAGAATTTAAATGCAGTTTTATTTTTAATGAACTGTATATATTTCTATGTTGTCAATTTGAATCTTTATGTTTAAATAGAATTTTAGAAATTTACAATAATTTATAACTTTATATTTGTCTATGATATAATTAAGAATTTGTAAATTTTATTAATTAAGAAAATGTCAATATTTTTCACTCACAGACGCAACACGAATAATAAACCTTTTATATAAAACACGGCGATTATATTACAAAATTTGAAAACATAAAGATTAAGCGTTCAAGTGTTTTGACATATATGAAAGCATATATGACACATTGACGCAAATAACGTTACGACAAAATTGGGTATAAGAAACGAATCTTGAATCATCTTTATACTAAAAAGATCAGCTTTATGTCGATCTTCAACATTAAACATATTTTTAAATTTTTTGTTTATATATAAAAATATATATAGTTAAGGCATTGTCCAGAATCCACCTGTATTGTCTGGGTGAATTGTGAATTCATTGTTAATTTGTGGAAATTGTCTTAATAAATGACTCTCATTTACTTCATTTGGGCGGGTAAATCATTTATTCGGATGGCATTCATGTCATCCAATTTCTATAACACCCACAACTCGCTTAACTAATCTACTTGCTTTTTTAGCTTTGCATCACAGTGATCGTTCATATACACTTTGATCTGCTTTACATTTTAATCTGCTTTGCATGACAATGATCGTTCATATACACTTTGATCTGCTATGGTCATACAGCTTTCTTAAGATCTTACAAAGACTGATAAAACTTTATTCCATTCAACCTTGATTTTTTAGTGTAGTTATCATCCTCAGCAGAAAAATTGTCACACAGCGGTTTCGTCAGCCTTTATCCTCGTTGAATTACATTATGATTAATACAAAAAGAGACAAATTGAAAATGTGCATCAAAAATTGCTCCCGGTTGTTTTTGCGGGTTTTTCTTGGAAATACGATCGAATAGATTTGGAAAAATATTTAACTGCTTTCCAGAATCCATATGCGGATACGATTGTATAAATAAAAATAAATTAAAAACTGGTGATCAAGAAAGAAAAACAACAAATGCTTACTAGTTTCGCCTTCCGGCTTTTACAAAACAATTTCTCTACACAATTTCTCAACTACCACATTCGCTTCCATAATGTCATACTGCTGTGCAGTCGGGAAGAATTTTGCTGTTTGTTTTTAGCCATTTTTGCGCCAGTGATAGTTGGTGTTTTTATTTAATCCAAACTCAATGTATGTCAATAACCGTCCTTGCCGTTTAATTTCTTCAATTTTTCTCATTTCAACTATTTTATAACCACTACCAATAATGGTGTATTTTATATTGTCGTTTCCATTGTGCATTTCAACAATGTGGTTCACTAGTGTATCAGAGTTGTTGTCTGTCTGTTTCATTTTTGCTTTAATGTCTGATCTCCTGTTATCAAAACTAAGGTTTAGACATCTTCCTATTTCGCCAACATATTGAGCGCGACATAAACCGCATTCTTCTAAGTATACAACAGTAAACGAGATGTAGGCTACCTTCCAGCAAACGAAATGTATTACTTGCTAGACGGCTAAAATAAATGAGGAAGGTACTACATGACTCCAAAAACACATTAACATTGCCGACCATATAGAGGAAGGCCGATAGTAAGTAGCGACGGAACTCCAACAGAGAGGCCGTCTTCAAATATACATACGCTGCTAGTCCAACATCTAAAGAAAATACCATCTTATATAGGAAGCACACTTGATTTTATCCAAAAGTTTGAAGGAATTAAATAACTTATTCCTAATGATGCAATCCTAGTAACAATAGATGTAGAATCTTTGTATACATCGATCCCGCAGAAAGATGGTTTAAAAGCCGTTCAGGAATTTATTACAGATTGTGACTTTGGGCATGGTGCAGATAAGTACATAGTTGAATCATTAAATGTAATTTTAGAACATAACTAAATGGTGTTGCTGATAGATTGGACTTTGATTCGTGACTTTCAGTCGCCATGTCACTTCTAGACGACCGATGAGTACCCGACAGACTAATCAGTAAAATGAAGTACTCACTGGCCGTTTCAGTTGTCTGTGTGGCATTGTGAATAAAGGCGTTTCCGACACTTTGCTTAATTGTCTGAGGCTTACGCTCTTTACCAGATCGAATTGCTGTGCGAACCATCCTTAAACACTAGGCAGAGGTTGTTGCTGAATTGTCGCTGCACTCATTGGATCCTTAATGGATACGGCCGTTATAAAAGTTGCGCTCGGATATGCTGAGTAGACGACGGCTCAGGATTTTTTACGAAATACGGCATTTATACTAAAATACGGCATTTATACGATTCACGACTGAAAGTCGTGAATTGAAGTCCAGTCTATCAAGCAGTACCATTTAGTATAAATGCCGTATTTCGAAAGGAAACCTGGAGTGTTGTCTACTCAGCACATTCTTTCACTACTATTATACTTCCCGTATCCATTAAGGATCCAACGAGTGCAGCGACAATTCAGCAACAGCCTCTGCCTTAGTGTTTAAGGATGGTCCTCACAGCAATTCGATCTGGTTAAGAGCGTAAGCCTCAGACAATTAAGCAAAGTGTCGGAAACGCCTTTATTCACAATGTCACACAGGCAACCGAAACGGCCAGTGAGTACTTCATTCTACTGATGAGTGTTGCCGGGTACTCATTGGTCGTCTAGAAGTGACATGGTGACTGAAAGTCGTGAATCGAAGTCCAGTCTATCAAGCAACACCATTTAGTATAAATGCCGTATTTCGTAAGAAATCCTGGACCGTTGTCTACTCAGCACATCCGTGCACTACTATTATACCTGCCGTATCCATTTAGGATCCAACGAGTGCAGCGACAATTCAGCAACAACCTCTGCCTAGTGTTTAAGGATGGTCCGCACAGCAATTCGATCTGGTAAAGAGCGTAAGCCTCAGACAATTAAGCAAAGTGTCGGAAACCTTTTATTCGCAATGTCACACAGGCAATTGGAAACGGCCAGTGAGTACTTCATTCTACTGATGAGTGTTGCCGGGTACTCATTGGTCGTCTAGAAGTGACATGGTGACTGAAAGTCGTGAATCGAAGTCCAGTCTATTAAGCAACACCATTTAGTATAAATGCCGTATTTCGTAAGAAATCCTGGACCGTTGTCTATTCAGCACATCCGTGCACTACTATTATATATATTAATAACTTGTGATCAAGAGAGAACAACAATAAATGCTTACTAGTTTCGCCTTTCGGCTTTTCCAAAACAATTTCTCTACACAATTTCTCAACTACCACATTCGCTTCCATAATGTCATACTGCTGTGCAGTCGGGAAGAATTTTGCTGTTTGTTTTTAGCCATTTTCGCGCCAGTAATAGTTGGTGTTTTTATTTAATCCAAACTCAATATATGTCAATAACCGTCCTTTCCGTTTAATTTCTTCAATTTTTCTCATTTCAACTATTTTATAACCACTACCAATAATTGTGTATTTTATATTGTCGTTTCCATTGTGCATTTCAACAATGTAATTCACTAGTGTATCAGAGTTGTTGTCTGTCTGTTTCATTTTTGCTTGAATATCTGATCTCCTGTTATCAAGTCTAAGGTTTAGACATCTTATTTCGCCAACATATTGAGCGCGACATAAACCACATTCTTCTAAGTATACAACATTTAGTGTTTTAAAATTTTTTTCATTTTTTATTTTGTATTTTGACTTAGTGTATGTGCTGTTAAAATTATACTCTTCTTGGAGAACAATGCAAGTTTTGCAACGTTGTTGTTTGCATCCATGTCATTTTCCAACTATTGTAATATTTCTATTACAATAGTTGATTAATATTTCTAATATTTCTAGTTTTTTCTCAGTTTGGATCTCACAAGATGGCTGCAGATTGTGTTATTAGACGAGAAATGTACTTTTGGCTGGTTGCCTTTAAGATTCTTTAGTTTACATACTGATTTATAAGCTGATAACAGTTCACGATTCAAATTTCTTAATGCTGGATGGTAGGGAAGGGTAATCACGTTTTTAGATATCTCATTTTCTTTCATGATAAGCCAAAACTTCTATTCTTGTCTTCTGATTTTATTAAGTTGTTTATATATTTGATTCCTTTTATGGCCTCTAGCAATTAAATGTGTCCTTAACAACCCAATATTTGTTTCAAAATCATCATTTCTACTAAATATCCTTCTTATTCGTAGGGCCTCATAAAATGACTGCTCTTTTAGCGGTACTGCTATGCCTGTTGTTATGATATACGTACATGTTTTTCGACTCCGGCATTTTGTATAGTGTAGTATACCAAATGTCACCTGTTAAAGAGATTGTCGTGTCTTAAATTTTGCATGATCACCGTGCTGGGATGTAAATTTTAGTGCTCCATAATTGTTGAGGGTTACTAGAAATTCGGTCAGCCTCATTTCTCCATGCAACCATACCATGAATATGTCATCTATATATCGAAAAAAGTATGCGGGTTTGAATTCACGTTTCCCAAACCACTTTTCATACCATGCTATATAGATATAAGCATATGCTTGGGCGCATGGTGTGCCCATAACTGTACCTTCAATTTGGATAAAACGCTTGTTTCCCCATTCAAACAAGTTATGTTCTAAAATTACATTTAATGATTCAACTATGTACTAATCTACACCATGCCCAAAGTCACAATCTGTAATAAATTCCTGAACGGCTTTTAAACCATCTTTCTGCGGGATCGATGTATACAAAGATTCTACATCTATTGTTACTAGGATTGCATTATTAGGAATAAGTTATTTAATTCCTTCAAACTTTTGGATAAAATCAAGTGTGCTTCCTATATAAGATGGTATTTTCTTTAGATGTTGGACTAGCAGCGTATGTATATTTGAAGACGGCCTCTCTGTTGGAGTTCCGTCGCTACTTACTATCGGCCTTCCTCTATATGGTCGGCAATGTTAATGTGTTTTTGGAGTCATGTAGTACCTTCCTCATTTATTTTAGCCGTCTAGCAAGTAATACATTTCGTTTGCTGGAAGGTAGCCTACATCTCGTTTACTGTTGTATACTTAGAAGAATGCGGTTTATGTCGCGCTCAATATGTTGGCGAAATAGGAAGATGTCTAAACCTTAGTTTTGATAACAGGAGATCAGACATTAAAGCAAAAATGAAACAGACAGACAACAACTCTGATACACTAGTGAACCACATTGTTGAAATGCACAATGGAAACGACAATATAAAATACACCATTATTGGTAGTGGTTATAAAATAGTTGAAATGAGAAAAATTGAAGAAATTAAACGGCAAGGACGGTTATTGACATACATTGAGTTTGGATTAAATAAAAACACCAACTATCACTGGCGCAAAAATGGCTAAAAACAAACAGCAAAATTCTTCCCGACTGCACAGCAGTATGACATTATGGAAGCGAATGTGGTAGTTGAGAAATTGTTTTGAAAAATTCTCTCTTGATCACGAGTTTTTAATTTATTTTTATTTATACAATCGTATCCGCATATGTATTTTGGTAAGCAGTTAAATATTTCTCCATATATATGATTATATATAAAATATATAATATACAAATTATATAAATTATATAATTATATATATTATATATTATATTATATAATTTTTTGATTTTTTGTATAATATGCCATTTATAATCGGTTATGTCGAATTTATAATATAATGTATATTGGCGCCATTTTTAGCCATGATGATTTTCAATTGCTCTTTTACTTTTTGAATAAAAACTTTCAAAGATTTTGTAACCAAAGGTAATTTATAACTTTCAACAGCTGATCTATTTAACGTCTCATATAAATATTTGAGCTGGATCAATAAAACACTTTTATTTCGCCAGCTTCTCTGATTGCATCAATAGAAACAAAACGTTTATTAGACTAATATTGAACATGTTACTGTTTAATTTGCGAACTTAAATATTATGAAAAATGATAGTGTGAAAAAATTTTGGGGACTTTAAATAATTAATAAATGCAATATATCTTTGAAAATATAATGCAAAGATTTGATTTTTTAAAAATATAAATAAATGCGTAGCAAACAGTATTTTTGACATGTAATTAATAAATAATTAATATGTAATTAATACAGATTACTATAAAATCACCTCCTGATTCTATTCGATCTAGTTATCGAAAGTACCGTCACAAATTTCGATACACAGTGCAAATTATTCTAAAATTGTTGTTAAGGCTAGCATCTAGCAATTATATTCAATGTATTTTTCATGTTAGTAAGACCTTTATAGAAATTGATACCAATTTCCTTGAGTTTCTGCACACGGAATCACAATATATTGTTTGTTTTCCCTATTAATAGTTTTGCGCTTTTGTACTATATTTAATTAGCAGTGTACAGTAGTGATATTTATGTATCATGTTACATAGTGTTAAGTTATTAAAACTAAACACATCGACTATTATTGTTGATCGAATTTCATATTAATCAGAAACGTTATACTGATATAGTATGAAAAATATCAATTATACTCAGTAGAAAATCTAATAAGTCCATAAACGTTAAATCTGTTAAGGGATTCTCAATCAATTTAAATTAAAAACGATATCTTCAAATCAATAGTTACAGTAAGGTATTTTTCTGCAAATAAACTTGCGGATTATTATGCAAACCTAACTTTTGTGAAGTGATCTTAGCAAGAATGAAATTGGGGAATTAAAATTAAAATTTATTCTCAAGTAAGATAATGTAAGGTAAGCTGAACGACAATACAAAATTCAATTTAAAATTATTATTAATATATATTAATATAATTATTAATCATTAATTAATAATTATAATAAATAATTAATAAATATATATTAAATAATTATTAATCAATATTAATAATTATAATTAATAATTATATAGAATGTACACATGGCATTTTTGGTTTATATAAATTGGTAGAATAATTTGAACAAAATATAAAAAAATTATTTGAAAACATAAAATTTTACTTTTTAATAAATAAAATAATAATTAAAAATATTTTTTATATTGAATCGAGCAAACGTAATGTAATTAATATTAAATAATACAAATCATATTAATATTTGAATATTTAAGATTAAATATTTAAAATTAATTTACATAAATCTTAGTACATATTTTTACAATTATTAAACAATATTTATGAATATAAATATCATATTAAATATTACTAATATACAAAATATATACTGCTTTGCTATTATCGTTAACATCCTGTATTTTTTAAAGTTATTCTATATTTTGAGACAGAATAACAAGATTTTATTATTCGATATTACAATTTATTAAACTGTTGAGGTAGAAAATAAAGTATTTTATATGATAGACATGTATATAAAATCGGCAAAACACAATTATTTATTTAATACGTTTCTTTACTTTTTCTAACTTTCAGTATAAAACAAGACAGAGTCCAAGTAGGTTCTGTTTTTTCAATCGAGGCAGAGTCCATTTGAACTCGGTATCGTTTTATATTGAATAAAGTTAAGAAAGGTAACGAAACGTATTAAATAAATAACTCTTTGTTTTACTGATTTAATATACAAGTCTATAATATTTGAATTGCATCAAGTCTCAGGTGACAGTGTGAGATAGGCAGATATCCCCTGACAGTAGCTCATCCAATATATAAATGGTGCACGGATGTGCTGAGTAAACAACGGTCCAGGATTTCTTTCGAAATACGGCATTTATACTAAATGGTGTTGCTTGATATACTGGACTTTGATTCACGACTTTTAGTCACGATGTCACTTCTAGACGATCACTTTAGCATCGAAATGATGAGTACCCGACAACACTCATCAGTAGAATGAAGTAGCGACTGATCGATTCGGTTGCCTGTGTGACATTGTGAATAAAGGCGTTTGCGACACTTTGCTTAATTGTCTGAGGCTTAAGCTCTTTACCAGATCGAATTGCTGTGCGGACTATCTTTAAACACTAGACAGAGGATTTCGCTGAATTGTCGCTGCACTCGTTGGATCCTTAATGGATACGGGAAGTATAATAGTAGTGAAAGGATTTGCTGAATAGACAAATCGGACTTCGATTCACGACTTTCAGTCACCATGTCACTTCTAGACGACCAATGAGTACCCGACAACACTTATCAGTAGACTTACGAAAATATTTGTGGAAATAAGTAATGATCTCTTGATCACACTAGTGTTATTTATATACTTTGTCAACAAGTACTTACAATCAAACAGCAAAAAACTTTATTTAAACGTTTCGAACACGATGGTCTACTAATTTTATATTTGTTTATATATAAAGTTATTATGTATTTTGAGATAGCATTTAACCTTAATTCAAAAACATGATTTTTCATGTCAAAGAATCTTTCGTCTTTATTAGTCGCAACTTTCATTAAAAATTACTTTTTGATAGCATTTTTGTTCATTGATTTAGTATCATTCCATTAATACATAATCTCTTAATAATATTTTATAAAATATTTCTGAATTAATTTAACAGATTTAGCAAACAACATTATTTTTACGTCTTGGTTTTCTATAAACTAGAAAAGACTAATAAAACTAGATTTTATTCCTTTTGTTTCAATGAATAAATAAGCAAAAAAGACAAAATTAAATTAATTAATCCACAATATTCGTGTTGTTTAATGGATTTTAATATACTTTGATCTACTGTTGAGAAAAATATCACCTATTGGATAATTAGCGTTTTCTAACACTGACATTTGTTGTATTTGATTGCATCTGTGAGCTGAAATTTTTCCGATTGTGGCACGATATTATTCTCACAGGTATTAATCTTATTTTTGATACAGCAGGACGCTACTAATCAGTCTGGGTGGGTCTCATCAGCTGCTGACCCAGACCTACATTTCACGTTTCATTTTGAAGAATTATTGGATCAACTGCAACTTCCGGACTACAACATGTTTTTATAAACTACAACATTACAGGACAGAATAATGATTTATAATTAGCGTCCATTAAATATAGAGTATTCTGGTTTGACTAAAAGTATGAGCAAATGTTATAACCGCGTTACGGTAAATCGAGTCAACGAATGGAATAAAAGTTGACCCATTTTTAAATTACTATTTTAATTATTAATAATTATAGAATTATTTGAGCTGGATCAAAGGGGTTTTCAATTATTGCTTGTTTATCAGTTTATAAAACTTAATTTTACATTTAATATCGTCAAATTGAGGATGAACGCTGTTTTAGTAAGATCACTCCATCGAAATCGAATAAAACAATATTTTAAACAATTTTTTATTATTGTAGTCAATGTGCATTAATCTGATAATAATACAAATGTAAAAATGATAATAAAAATAATACAAATGTTAGTATTAATCTTATTTTTGATACAGCAGGACGCTACTAATCAGTCTGGATGGGTCTCATCAGCTGTTGACTCAAACCTACATTTCACGTTTCGATCCTTATTATCTGCTTACTAAGGGACTTATTATCTGCTTACTTATTTTTTGCTTAATAAGGGTAGAAACGTGAAATTTAGGTCTAGGTTAGCAGCTGATGAGACCCACCCATACTGATTAGTAGCGTCCTGCTGTATCAAGAATAGGAACAGAATACCTGTGAGGATAATATTATGCCACAACCAGAAGAATTTCAGCTCACAGATGCATTCAAGTTAAATTAAAAACTATGTATATATTTGTATTTTAACACTTTTGTATATAATGCGACGATTTAATAATACTTAAGTCGGATTATAGTAAGGCTATTATACTTAAAGTTATCGCGTAAGCGTGATATTCTAATGTCATAAAATGATAAAAGAAATCGACTACGGTAACTAATACGGAATAACTCTATGAACAATATAAGTTTAGCGTAAAACAAAATTCAAAATTTCTAATAAGAATTAAGGAAAGAAAATTTATTTGTAATTAATTTCTATGTCACTAGGGGGCGTATATTTAGAGTAACAGGGCGGATTTCGTATATATAAGACTTAAAGTAAGCTTTGCTTTTAGTCAATCTTTACGATCTTAGCTAATTGTTTAATTTGTTTTAATAGCGTCGTTTCATTCGTATGTAAGTATTAATAAGTATGCTAGTCAACAGAAGAAATTAATTCAGTTTTACATCGATTAATTATCGTGAATAGCTGCTGCATTCACGGTATAATAAAAATCAAATTTCTTTAGTTTTAAGCAAATATTTTTTATTGTTATAAGGAAAAGTAAAGTATTGATTAAAAATGATTTCAGGCTGCACTTGGAGTATGTGCCGCTCGTCTCATTTTCCAAGTTCTTAAGCACATCGATGTTGAACTAGCTTGTACTTGTGATCCATTGTATCAACTTATTTATTTGTGGAACGAAACAACATGATGTCGAGAAAGTTACTGGAATAAATTTGATTATTTACAATCATGATTACCAAGCATGAGATTTGAATATCTGTTTCTATTCGACTACACTATTCTATCGGATAGAAGTAAAGTGTGGTAAACAAATCATTAAATGTAGAAATAATTAATAATTAATATAATTAATAATTATCAATTATTAATTATAATAATTAACTAAATAATTATCACAATATTAATCATGTAACTTTAGCATTATTTAGATTCTCAATTATAAGAAACGTACATAAAATAAGCTGATGAAATTTATCGTCTAATTGCATTATATTGAATTTGATTCTTATCTTAATAATACAGCTAACATGACTAAAAAGTTTACAATATGATTAAAAAATTAGCTCATTTAAGATTGTGTTTGTAAAGAGCATATGGTATTGACATACTCAGTTTACTAAATACAAACACGATTTTTTTTCTGAATTGTGATAATTTTTTTGAGGGATAATTTCTACAGCGGTTATAGTTGCCTCGATTTTCAAAAGCTAAATTATAAAAATGATATCTGCATATCCAAACAATAGAATAATTAATCGCTATAAAGCATTTGGCAAATTTTTATTAATTAGATAATCATTCAAAACCAGATAAATGTTATATAAGATAGCATCTAACGTTTCAAAAACGTCCTTAAATAGAGAATTACCTTAGAAAAATAATAATTTTAAGGACATATACTTTGAGAAGTCAAATATCAGCTTACTAATTGAACAGCAAATCTAAAGTTAATTATTGGCCATTAATAACGATATATTTCGTTCGAAAACTGCCTAAAAACAGTGTGATAAGCAAATATTATTTTAAAATAAAGTTCCATCTGAATTTATTTTGTGAATAGATTCGGTTTAAGGTAGGTTTTATGGTAATAAAATTTGCAGTTTATTTTGTGATGCCGATCCAATTAAATCATTTTTTGCTTGATCAATAGTTATTTTTATCATTTATTTTTATTTTCTATAATTCTAACTTTATATAAATATAAATTATATAAAATCATATAATCATTTACTATTTATTTTATCTATTATTATTTTTAATTTATATAGGTCCATTTTTTGGTCGAATTTTCCGGTTTTCCTTGTCATATATATATATATATATATATATATATATATATATATATATATATATATATATATATATATATATATATATATATATATATATATTGGTCTTCTCTGGTATTTTCGTAGATTATATATCGGCACCATTGCCATTTATATATATATAAACGGCAGTGGCAATGGTGCCGATATATAATCCACGAAAATACCAGAGAAGACCAATGTATATTTTTGACAACGTTTCAACTCTTTACTAAGTCTTATATAGGTCACTATATCTACAAAATAAAAACATAGGTAAAGTACAAATAAGGTTCAGAGGCATGCAATAAAAATGTCATGTGATATCCCGCCATACTAAAGACATTCCCTGTATTAATCCGTGTGGCAGTCAGCCATCAATTGACCCATCCAGTTGGATTCTCTCCTTTTCCTGATGCTTATGTTCTCAAATCTTTGTTCAATTATTGTGTAGGAAAAGAATTCAAATACGTTCGGCATACAGCTCCACCGGTTGGATCTTTGCGGTTAATATCTGCGCGTCTATTGTTTACTCTTATATTAAGTGCATTTCCCGTTTCGCCGACATATTGAACTGCACAAATTATACACGTTGCCACATATATACAATTTTTTGACACACAGGTGACATCTGTCCTTATTCTGTAACTCAATTTTGTCACCTCACTGGCAAATTCACTAACAACCGGAACTAATTTACAACATTTACATCTAGCCCGCTTACAATAGCAAATAGGTGAGACTGCATCGGTGTTGATAGCTCTTAATTTGGCACTAACGAGGATAGAGCGAAACGTTTTAACGCTGCGGAAGAAAAGCACAGGTATAGTATGATGACAAATATAGTACAATGACAAATTATATATATATATAATTTATATAAGTATTATATATATAATTTATATATATAATTTATATATATTTATATAAGAAAATAAATAACTGTTCTAGCAAATTACAATTATTGATTTAACTTGAAGAAGATCCCACTGAGGATCGAAACGTTGTAATAAAATAAAGCACATTTGGTCTTCTGGTTGGTTTTAATTAAACATTTTACATATATATATATATATATATATATATATATATATATATATATATATATATATACTGTTTTGGATATTAACATATATATTTCAATTCAAAATAACTAAGACATTTTATTTACAATATAAGTTAATTATTTGAAGTTAATCAATTGCAAAACGCACTCAGTGTTCATGTCTTTTTTGACATAAACATAAGAGAAACATATAATAACCGTTTGGTGTAAAGGTCGAACTCGTTATACAGAGCATACTATGCATAAAGTGTGTTAAGTAGGAGTAATGAAATGCGAACTGAGAAGTAGGAAAATATCACCATTGTAAACACAATGTACTTTATAGATGATAGCTAAAAAACTTTTCTAAGAAAATAACAAAAATAAAAAGTGAAGGTTATTCTGTCACTTTAACTAAAAGAGATGTTATAGGTGAAGACGATAATGCACGATGTATTAACTAAATGCATTTAATTTACTAACAAATTGATATCAAGTCAACAGTACCAAAACTTGAATTTAAAATGTGCTAAACGCTATTTTTATCGGTAAGAAATATCGGTAAATTAAAATTCTGTAAATTTCAGATCAAATATTTGATCCAAAATGGCTATAAATTGAAGTTACAGCGGTTTTTATAATCATGACCATATCATATTCTACCGTGTAAAATAAAGTTTTATTTTACAGCGTTGCTTATCACAATAGTACAATATGGAACGTCATATGCATAGAGCTAATATGCACACTCTTAGGCTATTTAAGTACTTATATTAACCATATTTTTAAACCCGTTTGCTTTGCATCTTCTCTTTTATATAAGTGGCTTTGATTTATAATATTTGTAACATTACTATTATTTGTAAAATAATATTTTTAAACGCATAATGCAAATATAAATGAATACAATTGAAATTATAAAAATATTTTTTTAGGAATATGAAGTTTATAAATATTTGATCCGTCTTCAGATACAGTAGATCATTTCATCACTTTAAAAAAAACATTTTTACGAAATGAAAAAAGCCTAAATGGCTAAGGTAATTTTCTTTACAAGCAAATATTATGAATAATTTAATATGATTTATATTATTTAATATTAGTTATATATAATAAAATTTATATAATTATTTATTGGATTTTATAATAATCTAACTATAATAATCTATATTATTTATTCGAATTTTTAGTATACATTCCCCGCAGAAATTAACAGAATTTTTATTTTACCGATATTTCTTCCCGATAAAAATCTTACCGATATGTTAAATCGTGAAGTTGCGGTGAATATTTTGACTATAAAAATATTTAAATCACATGATGAAAATAAACTTATTTGGATAATAAATTGTTATCTGACGCCAAGAAATGAGATCAATTATTTCATCCAATCGAACATACTGTTGCTACAATGTATACGATTACTCGTTGAAAGTGTCGCTTTTTATTTTAAATCTGCAATATTTCGATGATTTTATTGAGAGCTAAATGTTACCATTACCACATTCACCACTCAATTACACAGTAAATATTTTAAGCTTTGACAATTACGAAGAAAACTTTTTAAAGGGTCAAATGTGAGTATCTGTCACTTACAACTGTCTTTGGAGATTATATTTATCTTCATAGTTGCATGATGCTGGTTGTGGATGAAATTCGTACGTGATTACCTAATAAATAGATTTTTTTTACCAAATACGGATTACCTTTCCACAAGGCATTTTGATAAACTAAATCAGTTGTAGTATTTTGGAAACATCTGGGTCCGTTTACAGTAACAAACGCGCGTTATTGACTTTCGTGTAATTTTTGTAGTAATTTCGAGTTGATTTTCTTTTTATCCCGATTAATCAAACAGTTTGGTGTGTTTAAAGGTGCTTACTTTATTACCAAACAAGTCACAAACTATATCCAAGATCTGCAATTTATGTTGACAGCTGCATTTACACTGTCCACAAATATTCATTATAAGTGAGTTAGGGTAAAAATTAAAAAATTTCTAAATCAAATTTATTAATTAATTGTGAATACAAACACCTGCTTATCCACCAATGATTTACATCAAAAACATTTGAACTAAAATGTTTTATGAACATTTGAACTTTTTTATGCTATTGGCTATTATTCATGTAGGTGCATGTTGTGAGAAGATGGCCCACATAACATGACATTACATATTAGTGCTACTTTGTTTATTTGCCACTTGAATTTGAACACACATTGAGTAATTATAAAGCTAAAATTTACCGTCAATTATTTTTAATCATGAGATATTAAGGCAAATGTCTAACCATGACCTGATTCAATAATTGTAGTATTGATTTCATGTTAAAAAGCAGCGACATGTTTCATTGAATGAAACAATATCAGATGTTAATATAGGTAGAAATAATTCAGATCACTTAACATAAGCTACATGCTTTGTACTATATATAAATGGAAATGTCATAATTTTACAACGAATATTTATAACCTGGTATTTTTATAAACCGATTAATATTGCTTAAACATATTATTTTATGAAACAATATTTATATTTAATTAATTTAAAAATTACAAGATTAAATATTATATTAATTATATTTATAAAAGACTTTATTTCCCTTGTAAAATAATGTGTGAAAACATTAGCACTCAAGGTTGCTTTAAAATACATCCTCACAATATTAATATAGAATACATAACATTTATATGTAAGCATTTGCAAATTAAATTCAAACTAATTGCTGTTTTATTGACTTCGTTGAAGTTGTGCTTCAACGTAATTAATAAATAGCAATTAGTTTAAATTCAATTTAAATTCAAAAGAAATATTAGTTTGAATTAGTTTAAATTCAAAAGTAATATACAGAAATGTATATCCACACTGCTGGAGCAGCCGGCTTAGTGGATGTAGCGTTGAATCGCGATACAGACTTCCTGAGTTCAAATCCGATCAGCACCAGTGTACGGAGAAAGCAGATAATAAGGGTCGAAACGTGAAATGTAGGTCTGGGTCCGCAGCTGATGAGACCCATCTTGCTGTTTAATTGACTTCGTTGAAGTTGTGCTTCAGCGTAGTTAATAAAACAGCAATTAGTTTAAATTCAATTTAAATTCAAAAGAAATATTAGTTTGAATTAGTTTAAATTCAAAAGTAATATACAGAAATGTATATCTACACTGCTGGAGCAGCCGACTTAGTGGATGTAGCGTTGAATCGCGATACAGACTTCCTGAGTTCAAATCCGATCAGCACCAGTGTACGGAGAAAGCAGATAATAAGGGTTGAAACGTGAAATGTAGGTCTGGGTCAGCAGCTGATGAGACCCACCCAGACTGATTAGTAGCGTCCTGCTGTATCAAAAATAAGATCAATACATGTAAGGATAATATCGTGCCACAATCAGACACATGCAATCAAGTACAATTAATTATATTAATAATTTATTTTTCCTATTTAATACGAATAGTATTTCACAAAGTTAAAGGTGCAGATACTATCATAAAAATTCGAAGAAAAATAGTGTTAACAATAGCAAGATCAGTGTGACTATATCTAATAAGATCATGCTCATTAAGCCAGCAGTTTCTAAACTGGGAGGCACATCCAACAGTGAAGGCTCGGGCGATTGCCAGGGGGCGCCATGAAACTTTGATTCGCTTATATGTATGTACAGATCGGTTAATTGTAATTTCATTTTTATTAAAAATATTCATATTGATTCAGGTTCCCGCAAATGGGCCTAAAGTTGAAATTTACGATCCCAGACTGGGCAACATGATACAATAAAGTTTCTCAATGTGAAACAGTTAACTATATTAATTTTATCTTTCCTTTTATAATTGTTTGTTATTTTCATTTTATTTTTAATTTTATCAAATATAATCTTTCCAAATGTTTATCTTAGATATATTCGAGATATACCCATTCGCTTTAAAATATAAATTTCTTAATAATTGTATATGCTTTACAATTTTGTCATGAACAAACTGTTCTACAAATATTTGCTATCACATGACTGAACAGAGCATTCCAGTACCGTAGTTGTATTTCGAACACCTAAGTATTAAGTACATACTTAATGATACTTACATTAAGTATCACATACTTAATTGCATTTCGAACACCTAAGTATGTGATAAGATTTGTTTATCTTAGATATATTCGGATCGCAGTTAACTCTGCGATCCGAATAGCCGCAGAGATCGTTCTTTGTGCGCTAAAGCATAATCGCCTAATAATTAACTTGATCGGTTAGTTGTATTTAATAATAATAATTTTGTTTAGTAATTATGTTATCATTATTTAAAACCAGTCGAAATATAATATATGTATATCTAATGTAAAATATATAT